>QKWP01001438.1:0-19085 GCA_003550325.1 Gigaspora rosea
ATAGAATAATAAAATTTAAATATATTATATATAAAAGGAATATCTTTAATTTTATTCAATAAATAGGGTGGTCAAGCTTAAATAAATTTTAAGAAAACTCAAAAAAACTTTTTAAAAATCATTTTAGCAGACAAATTTGCCTGCTAGACGGTTTAAAGGATATATAAAATTTTACAAAAACTTGAATATATTGTGGCACAGTAATCTGATTTGAATGATTTAGATACCATTCGATTTGTCTTAGTGAGACGAATCCTACGATACTAAAATCATTTTATTTGGATCATTAGATCAATAGTTATTAACAAAAAACTATTGATTTTATAGTCATTTTTTAAGAAAACATAATAACCAATAGTATTTGGCCAATAACTTTTGATCTAGTGATCTAAATGAAATGAAATTGATACCATTCGACTCCTCTCACCAAGACGAATCGAATGCTACCAAAATCATTAAATTTGGACCACTGGATCAGTTTTTAGATAATTTTTTTTAAAAAAATTGCGTTATATTTTTTGGACTCCATCTATTTAAGAGAAAAAATGTTATATTCTGTCAGACTCCCTCCTCGCCTCTTGTATAATGTTACTTCTGGATGCCCCCTAAGATAAGAGCTTGGAGATTAAGCCCATTAATAAATGGGTAGGGTTAGGGTATTACTACTACCCAGCCCTACCAGGCCCATGCGGGGGTCTAGTTTCGCTCAGCATTTTCATGAACAAAAGCAAAAACATAGCTATATACAGTGGCCTACCATATTATTGTGGACACTTTTAAAAATTTATAAATCGGGTTCGGGTAAGTAATATAGCGCAAAATTTATTTTACGTTTTGAGCAGTTCTTAAGGGACAACATACTAGAATTTCACACGATTTCATTAGAATATGTGAAAGATATGCAGGAAATTTGATGAACTTCCATTTTTGGATTTGATTAGTGATGCCACCGAAATTGATTTTTGAAAAAGGCCTATTTCGTCTTTATTAGAGAAAATTAAAATTTTTTATAAAGAAAAGCAAATAAAATTTATATAGATATGTTCCTTATAATTTCGTCTATTCAAAAAAAGTATCAAATAATTTTGTCTTTTAAGTAAAATAGGTCAAAAACAATTTCGTCTTCGAATTTTAATTTCGGGTTTTAGAACCCGAAATGCTTTCATCCTCATGTATAGATTTGATCAAAAATCAATTTCTGGATTTTTCTGGATTTACTAAAAAATTCACTGAAGATCGTAGTTGTTTTAGATTAGCTTAAAATTTCGCCCATATGTAGTATAACATTGTGCCAATGCTATGCAGTATAAAAAAAGCTAAGTTTGTATAACAGATCGGTATAATAATATGTATCCTTTTTTTGTTTCTTACAAACCAATAAGTAGTCATAAAGATTTAACAGAAGACCAAAGAGGAGCACTAAATTATGGCCATTAGCGAGGTGATTCAGTTCATACCATCACAGCAGCTGTTGGGTGCAACAAATCTATAGTGCAGAATATTATTCAAGAGTTTCGTCAGGTGGGGCAGAGGCAAAAAAAAAAGGTCTGAATATCCTAAAAAGGCATGGATTGATGTTATCACCTGAGTATTATCATAAGCTAATTGCAGATATGTCCGATCAGGTGGCTACTTGTATTAAAGCAAAAGGAGGACCTATAAAACATTAAAACGGAAATAATTTTTATGTTTTGTAAAAAAAAATATATATATATAAGTAAAAAAAAATTTGAATTTGGATTTTCAGTCAAATGAAAAAAACCATATTTTTACAGTTTTTTTGCATAACTTGAGTGTAATTTAATTAAATTACACAAAATTTTAGTATATTATATTTTGGGATCTACTGAACACATGACATAAATTTCGTGCTGTTTCACTTACCCGATCCCGAGTAATAAATTTTTAAAAAGAGTCCACAATATATAGTAGGCCACTGTACAATGTTTTCAACTTTGCGATACTGTAAATCTTCTTTTTTAGATATTTTTCACTAAAAATAGAAACTACCTTTATAGAAACTATGCATATCACAAAATCGAGATTGGCATTAATATTTTGGATCACGTGTAATGCATTTATTAATCTTTGGATCACGTGTTATACGTTTATTAATTAAATTAATAGTTTAGAGTGTGTTAGACATTAATTGTATTTTATTAGCTAATTTTGGTATTTCTCGATAGGTCATGGTTAGATTTTTTATTTGAAATATATATTGCCGAGATCAGTATAATTAAATGTATACAATAGTTGATTTAATTAATAATGAAAAAAGTAATCAGTTGCAGTGATACAATCTGAATATCTGACCTGGATTTGACTCTCGGTATTTGAGATCCTTTCCATAATCCATCTTTGTAAATTTCTATACGAAAACTTCTCACACCCAACTAGCTCGATTTGACAAGTCAAATGCTAATAGGCGATTTATCCTGTGAATCATGAACAACAGGAGTTTTGATCCTTTTGTTAGTTGTTCGTTATTTTATTTTGTGTATTGTTACATCAGCGAAATATAATAACGTAAACTTGCGTAAGTTATTACGGCCCGAAATATTGCGCAATAATTACGGTCTAGACGAAATATTGCGCAAATAATTGCGAAATATTGCGCAATAAATAACGTAATATTATGAAATATATTACGCAAAATTACGAAAATTATAGCATAATATTACGTTATATATTGCGCAATATTTCGAATTAATTCGAAACAATTCGAATAGACGTAAATGGTTCAAACAGCAAAATATTTAAAACTAAAAGATAGCTACTAATAAGTAAGTAAAGATAATCAATTCAAATTTATCAAATTCGATTCGAAATATTTCGGTGAATTTCAAATTAATTCGAAATAAATTAAATATGAATAATAGGAAATATATTTAAACGAAATTATTATCCGATTTATTAGATATTTTCGAATTAATTCGAAAAAAAGCAAAATAAATAAACTTTATTTAAATAAACAAAATATAAAATATAATATATAATAATAAGTTATTATTATATATTATATTTTATATTTATTAAATATACATTTTTAATTAATATTACATACTTTATTATATATTACATATTATTTTTACATTATTACAAATATTTTAAACTACTTCAGCAATTCGTCACATCTAATTCTATTACTATATACAAAAAACTAGCCCTATATACTTATTTTCGCTCACTCTACAGTTAGCTATTATCTCGCTTCTTTGTTTTCTATCATTTTTGAAAGTGTTGAAAGTCGTCGTTGGAATGCGCAAGGTTTCAAAAAGTTGTTGTTTTTCTCGCAATGTGCCAAAATAAAATAAATTAATAAAAAAAATTTAAAAATAACCAAAAAAACAAAACCAAAAAACACGAAACAAAAAAAAAATAAAGCGAAACCTTGCAAGAACTTGCAAAAACTTGCAAAAATTAGCAAAAACTTGCGAAAACTTGAGCCATTTCTCTAAAGAAGCGTTCTTGAAAATTTAAAAATTGTTGGAGGTGTGTTCTTGAAAGTGTCGGAAGTCGTCGTTGGAATGCGCAAGGTTTCGAAAAGTTTTGTTTTCTCCAAAGTGCCGAAATAAAATAAATTAATAAAAAAATTTTAAAAATAAACCAAAAAAACAAAAACAAAAAACACGAACCGAAAAAATAAATGAAACGAAACTTTGCAAGAACTTGCAAAAACTTGTAAAAACTTGCAAAAACTTGCACCCATTTCTCTAAAAAAGCGTTCTTGAAAATTTAGAAATTGCTGGTATATGTTATTGAAAGTGTCGAAAATCGTAGTTGGCATGCGCAAGGTTTCGAAAAGTTTTAGTTTTTCTCGCAAAGTGCCAAAATAAAAATAAATAAAATAATTAAAAAATAAACTAAAAAAACAAAAACAAAAAACACGAAACGAAAAATAAATAAAGCGAAACCTTGCAAGAACTTGCAAAAACTTGCAAAAACTTGTATCCATTTCTTTAAAAAAGCGTTCTTGAAAGTTTAGAAATTGCTGGGGTATGTTCTTGAAAGTGTTGGAAGTTGTAGTTGGTGTGCGCAAGATTTCGAAAAGTTGGTTGTTTTTCTTGTAAAGTGTCGAAATAAAAATAAAATTAAAAAATTAAAAAATAAATAAATAAAAAAAAATGAAAAAAAAACAAAAAAAAACAAAAAAACGAACGAAAACAAAATTGAAAAACAAAAAGTGAAAAAAATCAAAAATAGAAGATTTAATTATAAAACAAAAGTCTAATCTGATCTTGTAGTACAGAATTTGAATATCATTAAACTATTTCGAACTATTTCGAAAAATCAGTCTAATGCGCAATTCAGGTTACAGATCTACTGATCCAGCTTGGTTTTCTAGTCCTAAAATATTTTGAAAGGGTTCGCAATATTTCGTAATATATTTCGAAATATTTCGAAATTACTTTCGTAATATTTCGAAAATTTGATATTTCGAAATATTTCGCAATATATTACGTAATATTTTGCTTATATTACGGTTTGTAAGATCTTACGTAAGATTACGCTATTATAAATTTGCTGATGTATACTTTAAAGTTGATTATGAAATGCTTATATATAAATTCAAATCATATAATAAATACGTAAAATAAATCTTTATGAATTTAAATGGAATATAAACAGATAATGGAATATTTATTAGATAATCCGAATGTATCTTATGTGGATTATTTTTTAAATTGAGTATCTGTTATTCGTTAAACATTGTAATTTTTTTAAATTAGGATACTTTCTAGTACTGTCTAATATATAACAAAAGAATTATAACTTAAGAAATCTTTGATCAGATTTTACTAGTTTAATAAACAAAAGAGAAAAAAAATTAGCCCAAACACTTTGATATCAATTTTTTGCATTAATATTAAAAGCTTACCACTAAATACTTTGAAATATGGTGTACAATAGTTGAATTCTGTTTGTTGCGAATATTTAAAAAAAGTTCATCTTTCGCCAAACTCCGATTAAGCTCACTTGCACATATTGAAATAACTTATTCCTTTTGATAGTCATCTGAAAAAATTGACAATTTTTTTAAAAGAAATTTTTTTTTTACTTATTAAATTAATTTAGGATCATATTTTACTTATAACGCATATTAATAAAATTTTGCAATATACTGAGCTTTTTAAAGGTTGTATTTTTTTATAATTTATTATATGATTTGCAACTAGGCCTCCGTATGGACTGGGTAGGGCCAGGTAGTAGTAATACTCTAACCCTACCTGTTTATTAATGGGCTTAATCTTCAAGCCCTTACTCTTACTCTAGGGCCCCAAAATTGATACTCTTAAAGTCTGCAGGTACCCATGGGTACCCACGGGCTTAAAAAAAAAGATAAAAAAATTATTAAGCCCGTTTGATACATAATCTGCTGTATATTATAAATACATATAGTATAAAATGTAAAAAAAAAAAAATTAAAAAAACTCAGTTTTATTTGACGTTTCCACTTTATTTGATGTTTCTACATTATTCGACGTTTTCACTTTATTCACCGTTTTCACTTTATTCGATGTTTCCATTTTATTCAACACAAATTTTTGAAGTTATAAAAAAAAAAACCATTTACACTATTCAACAATATTTAATTACCAAATTAAATATACACATAGAAATTAAAGAAAAATTAAAGTGCCAACCTATTCATATTGTGTATATAGGATTATTATAAAAAAAGATTATTGATCAATATAAGGTTTAATTGGTGGATAGTCATGTGCATGTATAACGGGCTACCCTTGGGCCGGGTAGTACTGGTACCCAAGCCTTAGCCCTACTCTGTCCTAGGGCTTGTAATTTGATGCCCAAGCCAGGCCCTAGTGGTACTACCCTTGGGGTACCTGTGGATAGCCCTGGCCCATGCGGAGGCCTATTTGCAACATAAAATTGATTTTCCGAAGACCTTTTTTTTTTTGCTAGCCCATATAGTGCCTCTGATTTATCTTATAAATATCCGTATAGAATAAACTATTTGTTGAGCGGATAGAAGGTTCAACATATCCGAAAACTAAAGCCAGCATGCGCCAGTTTCTTAAGAGAGAAATTATGTTCAAGATTTATAAGAAACACAACATTTGTGAAGAGTTACCGTAGATTTTGATAATACAGTATCATTATGGAAAAGTTGAACTTTCATCATCTAACCGAAGTTGAAGATCATAATGTCGATAAATTGAAGAGAATGTTCTTTTATAACAACTATCGCATGTTCATTTAGGTTGGAAAAAACAATTACTTGTCACAAAAACGCATCATTGGTTATATTTAATGGGTCATGATTTCTATTGAATCATTACACAAGTTATTTAGGTACGTACAGTACGTACGTACGTATATCTGATATTGTTTTTATAAATGAAATAGGGAAAACTTTTTACTGTATAAGTACAAAATAACGCCCACTTGCTCGTTCACAGAATTGTTTATATATAAAAATAGGTTCTTTTAATACGTGACACCTAGAGATTATACCTGTCTCAAGTATTACTCGGGTTACCCGCGGGTAACCGGGTAATACCTGGGTAATTAGAATAATTTGTAACTACAGTATATAATATGCAAGCACTAAGCTTTTATATACCCTAACTTAAATTATCTCGAATTTTAGTAAATCGGCCAATAAAATTGCAAGAAAAAAAGTTGAGATTCATGGGAATTCAAAGAGTACGTTATAAGGAGAAGCAAAAAAGCATTAATTCATCCGTTAATTTTTTTATTCTCATTTAAAAATTTACAGGGTGCAACAGGTAAAATTTTATACCTGGGTATTAGATTTAACACTAAGTAAATCTGCTTTCGAGTTTTCTTCAGTCGAGACAATTCTAATTATGGTAAAATCATCAACAACTGCCAATAAGTAGATCGCCCGCAACGGCTCTTCAAAGTTTTGCACCGGTTTTTTTTTTTTACGTTACTAGCGTTAAGTTGATGATTTTTACCATCATTAAAACGTTTCGATCTGAAGAGCAACTTTTTATTAAGGCTCAAAAGTAATTTACTTGGTGTCAAACCTAGTTTCTAATCACTTATTTATTTGTTTTATGGGCGTTAATTTGAACCCATATATGCCATTTTTTTTGAAGGATCCAATTTAAAAATAACGCCACGAGCGTTATTTCGCGCTTATGCGACAAGATTTGTAAGATTATATTTCTTCTAAGATATAGAATGAAACAACTAATGGAAACCAATGTTTCTTTGAATGAAAGTTTCTAAATTCATGTGAGCAAGTTAAAAAATTTATAGTAGTAACACGGAGTTCATCTTTGATTTAGATCAGATTTACGGTATAATACCTGATACTGTACAGCTGTAATAACGCATCAAAATTTGAAATTCGCACGCGTGTCTAAATTTGTGCTTGTGTAACAAAAACAAATACGTTTTTTAAAGAAATAATTTATTCATCATCAGGGTGAATTATTCACCCCCCACCTATTTTTTAATAATAATAGGAATCTTTTTTGTTAGAACCCGAAGAGTGTTTCATAGGCAAAATGTTAAGATATAAGCGGTTTTTTACGATTTACATGTTATACCTGATCCTGCACGTTTATTGGACAATCATAGAGGGGTGAGAAATATCAAATCTCACCATGGGTGAGGAATAAATGTGCTCTTTAAAAACATTAGAAATTTGTATTTATTTGAGTAATATTGGGCAATTCGGATTTCTCTATGAATTTGTATTTATTTGTATTTATTTTTTTTCCGGGTCCCTGGCAAGGGCTCAATATTTCATCTTCGATACCTTTAGTAATTATACGTATACATAATATCGTACATGTTGGCGTTGCAAAATCGAAGTTGGTGAAACACTTGATCTAATTGATCTAACCTGATCTGAATCTGTTTAATATTAATCAAAATTTAGAATTATCCAATCAAATCGAATTTCTGTCATGTTTTAAATATTCGATATTTTTAGATTTCCGTCAATTTATACGTATTGGTATACTTGACAACCAAAAACTTTTGTCAGATTTATTATCTAAAAATATGAACAAACATGTTGAAGTAATCGATCATCGCATAACAATAAAACTTATGATGCATTCTCCTAATCAGATGCATTAACGTTAATTAACTATTACAATTCGTATTTCCGGTTTATTTGCTAAGAATAGTTATAGCGTCCGAACACAATAATTGATGTATGTGAAACACGATTTAATAATTTCTTCGGAGTTTTTCTAGCGTTATATCAAAAAACATTTTTCTAGAGAGTTCCCTCTTATAGACAATCTGGACCATTCCCTCCAAATATTTTTTTCCAAAGTAAGTAATTCAATGGATCTTGTGTAATATCGCATGGCACTTGCCGGTTAGATAGGATGTTTTTTAGGTTATCTTGCATTTCTGACTATTTAAACTTGATGAATGTGTCTAGTTTGCAAAAAAAAAAAAAACCTTCTTAATTATACTCTCTAGTAACTTTTAAAAGAAATATGATGTCTTATCTTAAAGAATCAAACAAAATAGATAACAAGAACTATGTAATTCGTTTGTCAGGGGACTCTTCTTCTCCATTGGCATTAGATCAACATGCTCCCTCAACTACATTAGAACCACCACCACTTTCAACTACATTAGAACCATCACCACCTTCAACTACGTTAGAACCACCACCACCACCTTCAACTACATTAGAACAACCATCAACTAACAAGAAGAATTCTTTCCAAAAAAACAAATTTAAAATTTTACTATTCTTCTTATTCATGTTATTTGTCGACGTTGGTTTACCACTCATCATTTATGCTATTCTTTCAAAACATATAAACGTTATTTGGGCACTAGTTATATCAGGTATCCCACCTATTATTTCTGTTATCCTTAATTTTGTCATTCGCAAACAAGTCAACGCCATAGGAATGCTTAGTATAGCAGGTTTCATTGCTGGAACTATATTAGCGATATATCAAGATGATGCAAAGTTATACTTAATACGAGATTCATTTGTCACTGGTGTAATTGGTCTAGTGTTCGTTATCACTTTGATTCCGATAAAAGTTGGTTCATTTAAAATGCGACCTTTATTATATTATAATAGTAAAAATTTGGGATTAGGTGACCTTAAAGGTTTAACAGAAGATGAACCTATTCCTGAACGTTGGGAAAGGTATTGGAGATCTTACGCTTTTTTTCGACGAATATTTATTGTCTTGACGGCTGTTTGGGGTTTTGGTTTAATTCTTGAAGTTCCCGCCCGTCTTTTAATTATTTTTAATACAAAAACGGTTGACGAAGCTGTTTATATTGCAAATATTTTTGCTTATAGTTGGTTGAGTATTTTAATTTTATTTAACATCATTTATTCCGGATATATGAAAAAATTAGGTAAAAAACGTGAAGCGGAAGCTGCTGCTGCTGCTGCTGCTAACAATCAAGCTTAATGATATATAGTATACTATTTATTTACTATCAATAGATTTTCTTCTGAAGGACTTTATTATAAACATATCTATAATTTTTTTGTACAAAACTTAGTGTATTATTAAAATAAAAATAATTATATAGTTTAGATGTTTAGTATAAACTACATAAATAATGGTCTATTTAACTTCGCTAACTATGAAATTATTTTGAACTATTATTTAAACCTAATTTATCTTCTGGATCAAAGTTTTAAAAATCATGTACTGTATAATGCGCTAAACTAAATTGATAAGCTTGATAAATACTTGTTAAAATCAAAAACTAGTACAGTATATAGTACTGCAAATATGTTTTTTAATTTGTTGTGCTTTTATAAATAATATTTTTATTATATTTATATAACTCAAGCTTGCTTTTTACTTTATACTAATGAGTTGTGCTTACATAAAGGCTTTTTTCTTATAAATTAATAAATTATAGTTTGGCCTAATCATAAATGTAATTACGTATAGTGTAATTGTATGGGAGGTAACTATATAAAGAGTCAACTGTATAACAAATATTTATTAAATATTGAACAACTAGTTTATAGTATTACTGCTAGTATATACGTTTAAACAGTGGTGTTATGCACGGACATGAACTGGACTGGACCAGATATTCACATCCATGTTCAGAGATAATAATGTTTGCAAACATTGTATATAGAACAACCAATTAAATGCTTGAAAATTAAACAATATTTTTCAAATATTGTTCAATGTCTGTAATAAACTTATTGTTGAAAAAGTATTTAGTATGTACTATATACTGTATAAATATGTATATATGTATGTTCTAGAGTGTTCAGAAATATATATATTTTTTTAACTACAGTCAGACCTCTCTAAATGCATATATTGTACCTGAGTTTGGGCTGCCCCAGATAAGAATTTTGTAAAATATTTTTGCAGAATTAGGGCTTTAGGGTTAGGGTTAGGGTTTGTATTAGGGTTAGGATTAGGTTTTTTTTTTTTTTAAACTTTGTAACCTGTCTGATCTTTATTAGCAAAATTACATAAAAGCTACATAATTTTATATACTAACAGTAATGATCGAACTAAGCCGGCTGCTCAAATTGGTGCCCAACTTTGGCTACTGCACTGAAATAGTTTGCTCATACTCAAACGACGGACTTCCCTATCAGTAAAGAGTATAGCACCGCCTGGCTTTAAAAACCAACCACAGGATCCATTCCACCTAAAAATTTCTTCTCTAAGCTTCTTATAAAGAAGAATAAAAAAGGTGAAAAACTAAAGGGGACAATACCTAAACGACTAACCAAAAAACCAACCAAAAATACAACCAAATGAAAAAAAAAACCAAAGAAAAACCAAAGAAAAAGCAAAAAAAAGAATAGAAACTGTAGATGCTAACATATCTAGTATAAACGATAAAAATTATATAATACCACAAGACTAATGTCTATTAATGTATTATATCAGATATGTACAAGTGATAAAAAGAAAAAAACGAAACTAAATAGGAGATAAGAAATTTTTCACATGCTCTCCAGATCCAACCACGTCATTCATTGTTTATTTGTATGTAACGACCAAATTCACTTGTGATGGTGCTGGTCCTAATTCGGATCATCCAATTCAGAAGGAGTAAACACTGCCGATCTTTTAGAGAGGTAAGCTAGAATTCCCACTTTTTGGCGAAAATTTCGAAAAAATCCAAAGGAAAGTAAAACAATACTCGAAAAAAATTTAAAGGAGAGGATGTAGTTAGAAAAACTCAATTTTTTGTTGCTCCCCATTGTTTTTTCACAGGAAACTTCGTCGACGGAAAAAAACCTTAATCTCCACCAAAATTTCTCATATAAGGGCTCTATCTTCTGCCAGTTATCTTGTAAAAGTACGCTTTTGGCTTGCATGTCGAATATATAAAGGAGTCACCGGAAAGTTAGTTGACCTTTATAAAAACTGTTTTCCTGTGTTATTCTACTATACATAAAGTATAGGCAACTCTCTAACAAAAAATTTGTTGTTTTTCTTCCGTTGGTAATTTGGTTCAAGTGATCGTCAGAAAGAGTTCTTGTTAGAATTAGGTTTATAATTTTAAAATTTTAATTTTGATAATATAATTAAAAATTTACCTGATTCCGAAATAGGACACAAATTCCAAATCCGGGTACAATACAATACATACCTCTTGGGACTTATTTTACTTATTTGCGCAGATAGCATGGCAGACATTTGTTTTAATTGGTCAAAAGATGTAAACAAATAAACAATATGCATAATATAGATTATTATATAAATTTAGATATACAGTTACACACATGAAGATCAATTGCATTTAGAATTTTCTATAAAACATACAACTACAAAGTATTAAAATTTTACAAAATGTATAATCTTCAATATTTAAAAAAAATGCATATTATACTTACAACCCTTAACTAGGAATGTGATCCTGCTTAAATCAGTTAGTTTGTGGTCCAAAACTCTGTTCCGAAGCACACACAAAAACTGGGTTTCAAACTCTGCTTTAAACCGGTTATACAAATGAATATTAATTACAGAATTATATCTGCATAATACATATTTTGATTTCAAACTCAATTCGAGCATATTGAGTTTCATTTTACATAATTAAATTCACGTAATTGAAAGTTTGTGTTTAACTGGTTTGGGTTTCAAACAGGGACAACAAAGTTCAGATAAGCAGAAAGCTATCCCTACCCTTAACTAGTGCTCGAATTAAACTCGATTTTTGAGTTTTTTATAATCAAAATCTATTTTTAGTACAGTATTAAAAATAGATTTTGATTGTCCAAAATAAAAAACTCAAAAATCAAGTTTTATTCGATTGTCCTACTACTACCACCTATTCCTACAACGCTTTTAGATGATCTTGTTTTGACCTCATGGTTATTACTTGTGAATTTCTATTTGAAGAGCTGGCCAAGCGTCTTGAATAGTGATGCCACCGAAATTGATTTTTGAAAAAGGCCTATTTCTTCTTCATTAGAAAAAAATAAAATTTTTTATAAGGAAGAGCAAATAAAATTTATATAGATATGTTCTTTATAATTTCGTCTATTCAAAAAAAGTATCAAATAATTTCGTCTTTCAAGTAAAATAGATCAAAAACAATTTCGTTTTCAAATTTAATTTCGAGGTTTAGAACCCGAAATGCTTTCGTCCTCATGTATAGTCTTGAAACTTATTTAATTGAAACCAAGACTTCTTGGCTTCGATTACATTTTATATGTATATCAAAAAAGCTTTCAAAATAAAAATTTCAAGAATTACAAAATTAGAGCAACGATATTATCATAAAGCACCCAGAAAAGTTTTTTTTCAGTTATCAAACGAGATGACTTACAAATGGAAGAAGTAAAAATTTGGAAAAGAGTTATTGAATAAGAAATTGCACAAAATACAGATTTCATCTGATTCTAAAAATTGGACTATGAAAACTACTTTACAAAATTGTTTGCTTTTTATTCGTTATTTCCAAATATCTAGTAAAAATGAAAATGGTATGTATTATTTACAACTATATAGACAAATTCTAGATAATAGTTTATAGGATGATATAATGAAAAGACTTTTATTTCCAAACAAACCGATATCATCAGTAATTCTTCCACCTCGTGTAGTTTTAATACAAACATTATCGCCCAGAACAACAGAGCCATTTTCAATAATCATTAATGAATAACAAGCAGCTGAAATTACTTTATGGATTGATAAAAAAGCCTAATGCATACCTTACAACAAATAATCTATATGAATTTACATTCCATGAAACTAGAAATGGCTTTACTCCTACTTTATTTTGGAAATTATGCGATAAACAACCAAATCTTGTTGTAGTTGTAAGGTTAAAAATACTGATGAAATTCTTGGTAGATATAATCCTATTGGATGGGATAAAACGATTAGTATAATTGTGATAAGAGCTTTGTTTTTTCATTGAAAAATCGTACTATTCAAAATTCTATTTTAAGTCTTGTAAAAAATTCAGAATGTGCAATTTGGTGTTATTCTAAATGTGGGCCAACTTTCGGCGGTGGCAATGGGCATAAATTTTCAGAAATTTTTTAAGTTCATGAATAAAATAAATGTTGCAAATTAAAATATTAAATCTTATTATTTAAATGCAATTATTAAATAATACATATAACGGAGTTTATATTAAACTTTTTATTGTTTTTTACATCTGCATGGAGAACTCGTGAAGAAACTTATATAATTATGAAGCAATATAAAGAGGCACCTGCAGATTTAAATAAGTCATTAGACATTGAACCAAACAATGCATTTACATTATGTTTTCATGGAGAAGCTTATCAAGGATTGAAAAAATATAAAAAGGCGCTTGTAGATTTAAATCAATCATTAGATATTAATCCAAACAATGCAACAGCTATGGAATTTCGTGGCTTTACATATTTTTTTATGAAAGATTATTGTAAATCCCTTGAAGACTTGGCAAAATCATTAGAAATTGAACCAAAAAATGCACAGACATTAACTTATCATGGAGCAACATATTTGAAGATGAAGAAATACAATCAATCACTCAAAGACATAAACAAATCATTAACAATGGAACCTGATTTTACATGTTTACTAAATATTCATGGAGAAACTTATAGAGAAATTAGCAAATATAATGAATATCTTCACCTCTATATTAAATCTTCAAATGCTTCATCGTATTTGCCCATAATAAAAAATAATTTGCCTCAGTAGCTTAATTCAACTGTATTATTTGGTTCTTTTTCTAGTGATTTTGTTAAATCATTAATTAAACTAACAAGCATATTTTCATATTCACCTACTTGATATTCGCATTCTTTGATTTTTTATTATTGTCTTCGTTAACTATCGCTATCAATTGAAATATATATAGACAAGGTTTAGTTTTAAATAAGCCAAAAACATTAATTAAACGCTTAAATAAATTTACCAAAATATTTAAACTTTTTGTTGCTAAAGTTCATTTTACTAACCCGCCTTGCGATCTAAACCCAACACAAGGATATAGAATGCCTTTGAAATTGCCACGTAAATAGCACGCAATTAGTACACAATTTCTTAAAATATTTTATATTATTAAATTTCTTTCTATTCGTTTTAAAAAAATATAACTTTTATTTCTGTAATTATAAATGTTTGCTTACCTAAATTAATTTCATTTTTAAAATTTAGATCGCATTCAACTATATCATCTGTAGTAGCCATAAATCGAAGTTTCTTGAACGATTTTTTGTGTTTGTGCCCATTGTGTATTTCGTTAATAGTCCAAATAATGTGTGCATTAAGAGATCAAGTTCTAATTTATTTTAAAGTCGAATACGTTTTTTATAATTAAGCCACCTCCAACCAAAATAGTGGAACCTTGATTTATGCTCCCAAAATTAATGAACATTTTGCTAAAATTTTGGATGACATAAAAGCGATTAAAAGTAGCGACAATTTAAATAAAGAGGGAGAAGCCTTGGAACCTGAAAAAAAAATAACGATTACTCAACCTGATTAAAAAGAAACAACACTTTAATGTATGTAGGGTTCTCAATGGGCCGGGTTGGGCCGGGTTTATTTAAACCCAAGCCCAACTCATTGAATTATAAACCCAACCCAAGCCCAGCCCAATTCATCACAGGCTTGAAATATAAGCCCAAACCCAACCCAAGCTTAACTCGGCCCAACCCAAGCCCAGCCCAATTCATCACAAGTTTGAAATATAGGCCCATGCTTGGCCCGTGCTTGGCCCAGCCCAACCCAAGCCCGGCCCAACCCAACCCAAGCCCAGCCCAACCCGTGCTTGACCCGACCCGAGCTGCACGGCCTGGCCCGACCCGACCCATAATTTGTATTACATGTGCAATTTTTTTAAAAATCGATTATAGCTAACTAATCGATTGATTGATTAGTGATACTATGTAAAACAATTTGCCGATTATGTCAACTAATCGATTAATCAGTTAATCGATTAATTGTCAACAATCGATTAGTTGTTTAATGAAATTATCATCGATTAATGGGCAACTAATTAATTTTCGATTTGGAACAAGCTCGGCCAACCTATTCTGAACTAAAATGTATATGAAGTCGTTGATAGTGTCTTTATTAGGATTTGCGGCACTTAAAGGCGACTGTTAAATTGTTGTCTCTCCACTTGCATTTAGAAACTGTTCCAAAGCCTCCAACGCCAATTACTTTTTTTATTAGTAAAGTTGTTGTAATTAATGTCTTTCTAAAATAGCTTTTTTAAGCCAATTCGAAAAATTTTTGTCATTATTTTTTTTTACTAAAAACCAATCATAAGTTTGGTTAATACGCGAGTATATACTACATAATCAAATATAAGATGCATATAGTACTAGATGCACGATTATTATATGAAATTTTAATAAACTAAAATATTAGCTATGCGTAAAAAGAATTCATAGCCTAATTAGAATTAACGAGCCTAAGAATTTAAAACTTATAGATAAATTGAATTCTGAGACTACAATTGCAACAAAAAAAAATGCAATTGCAAAAAAAAAACTAAAAAGAAAAATACTGCCAGTTTAATTCAGGCCAAATCTTCCGCATTATTCAACCAATCTTGACCACGCATTAACATTTCAACAGATTCAGGAGTAAGATTTGAGCGATAATCATCGACGACTCTCCCGGCTGTACTAAATATCTAAGCATAAAATAACAGATTAACTGATTAGCCCATTTTTAAAATTATATAAAAAATAAATCGAAATCAAAAATTTATTTATCGCTTCGGACGCTACAGAGGTTATTGGAATGGCAAGGATGTCCCTTGCCATTAATGAAACATTGGGATATTTTTGTTGATTCGTTTTCCACCAAGCTAGAACATTAAATAGCTCAGAGCGAGAGCGAAGGAAATGTGGATCTGAAAGATATTGCTCAAGCTCATCTAATTCTGTCTTATTGACGTTGAGAAAAGCATCAAAGTCTCGCATATCTTCATTATCTTCATCCTGAAAAACGTCTGAAGAACTGTTTGCTTGTAATGCTACAGTATCAACTGTATTTTGTGCATAAGTTGAATTGTAAATAGTTGTAACTCTACAATAACAGATAATTATTAAAATAATAAATAGAAATGCACAATTGAAACTAGGGATGTTATCTTGCTTAAACGCTCAAATCGGCTAAGATCACTTATTTATTTTAACAAATTATTTTTTTATATAGGATAACTAGAGATGGGTTTCATGCATGCGCACGATTCCTTAATCATGCGCATTCACGCGCATGTTTCGGAATCATGCGCATTTTATCCCATCTAAATTTTAAAGTAAATATAATTTAGGTATTGTCGGGCAGAATGGATGAAAAAAAATGAATGAACACAAAAGAGAACAAGATCAGTGAGCACGTATCTGATATTTTCCGAAGGGAAAATATAAATTCCAAAATTACATCATGCGATATCATGCACATTTTATATAACATGCGCATGTTATTATAAAATGCGCATTTTATATAAAATGCGCATTTTTCCAATTACTAAGTATAACACCCCTAATTAAAACAAAAATGAAACAAGACTAAATTTGACAATAACTTACTTCGATTTAATTATAGCTAGCTTTTCCTCTGCCTCAACATGTGACAAATTCATTTTCTGCTTGTACAGGTAAGTAAGTAATGACATCTTAAAACGAGGATCCAATATTGACGCAATGCAGTGCATGTCTCCCGTATCTGCCCAGTATTTGTCAAACTTAGATTGCATTGGGTCAATCATTTGAAAAAGAAAGGGATCTAAGTTATCAGTATTCTCGAGGTGCGATCTAATTTTTAATAATTGAGGAAGAAAAATATTTGCAGTAGAATAGGTGTT
This sequence comes from Gigaspora rosea, assembly GCA_003550325.1. Classification (NCBI taxonomy): domain Eukaryota; kingdom Fungi; phylum Glomeromycota; class Glomeromycetes; order Diversisporales; family Gigasporaceae; genus Gigaspora; species Gigaspora rosea. The sequence goes on from QKWP01001438.1 coordinate 17,263, forward strand.
TCCTGATATAGCATTGGTAACTGAATTAAATGTAGTAGTTAGTTTACACTCACAGCAAAATATGAATTACGACATATTTGTGTAATTTGAATGTTGACTAAAAGTATAAAGTGCATCATTACTTATTTGATATTTCTTAATTGTAAAAAAAAAAAATAAAATAAATATTGCGTTTTATACTTATATTCATCATTAAAATTACACAAATACATTGTAATGGTAAATATTCGATATTGCTTACTATTGTAAAATGGCTTTAAAAAATCGCATAAACTTATAGCCTGTTCCCACTCTTCATCCAAAGGTGCAATTGGTCCGAAACTAGAATCTCGATATGCAAGACGCTCAAATACTTCTCTATATGGGATAGTGGACATTAACATAACGTACGTCGAATTCCAGCGAGTAACTACGTCAAGAGCCGGTCGCTTGCTTGAAGCAAGTTCATTAAAAAACCCAGCAACATAATCCTCGAAGATTTGCTGCCGACGTTCTGAACTATAAATCCAATTCACACAATCCCGGATCTATAACATCAACTACACGTAAGTAAGTCAACTCTCTTAAATCGAATCAATTACCAAATGCTAATTATAATGAACTAAAAAGGTAAGAACATTTTATTATAAATAATTACACAGATTAGACTTAATTATATAACGATAATATAATAAAATCACTTTACTCACGAACAGTGTTTACAACATCATATCTTCATTCTTAACAGATTTTAAATATAAAAAATTCTTTTTTTTTTCTCTCTATCAAGCTGACCGAATATGTTGCGAACTTTTTGTAGATTTCGAGGTCATATTGTCCACTACAAATTCTTAGGGCAAATTTAAATACCACTTAAATAACTTTTTTTTCATTCTAAGTGTACAACCTTGCTGCACGGCTACTTGTTTTTTTTTGGTTCAATAAGGCGCTTATGCTTTCAGTTCGTTAAATCGTCATGCTGTCCACTGTTTGCCAAAGAAGAATTATTGCGAAATACTCTAGAAACTTTTGTGGATGCTTGTCATATTGGTAAAAGTGCTAAAAATTATATTTTCTATCTGAGTAAGCTATAACAATTAGCTGATTTTCACAAGTAGATGCTCTCAGGTATTAGTTAGCTGATTTCAATATCATTCCTATGATTTTTTTTTTGTTCTAAATAGTGCCGATATTAAAATAAATTGAAAAATCGCACTGCATACGAACACATGACTAATTATGTAACCCATGCCTATTTAAGATCTAAAAATGCGAAAGAGTGTAAATAGTTATCAAAGTAACGTATGGTATATACCGTTAGCTAATTTTATGCATCGGTAACTAATTCGTTTAGAGAAAGTTGACAGTAGTATATTTAAAATTCCATAAAAATATCAACCTATTCACCTACCTTGCTCACAATGTTCTTAACCACTTTGAGCCCATCGGTTACTATGAGGTTCAATATATGTGCGCAACAGTGCTGATGCAACAAGCTTCCACCCGCAACAAGCACGTTTTGTTCAGTGAGCTTGCGTTTTATATCTGTTATCGCGGCGCTGTTGCTGGTTGTGTTGTCCAAGGTAATTGCTAGTGTCTATAAAATAAAATAACAAATATATTAATAAATATATTAATAAAAAGAACTTACTAAGTTACTAAATACCCACTTTAGACACAATATTCCAATCTTCAAGGCATTTAAAAAAGGTAGAACTAATAGCGATTCCAGTGTGTGGTGCAGGTACTAATCTAAATGCCAAGAGAATTTTTCGAAGATTCCAATCTTTGTCGATAAAATGACCTAGTTGAGATGCAATAAATAAGCAACTAGAAAAAATAAA
>QKWP01001438.1:23894-35424 GCA_003550325.1 Gigaspora rosea
AACTGACTATATAAAGTCAATTGACTATTTTATAACCGGTTAGGGTCAGTCATTTCTATATATATTTTTAGACAAGTTCTTTTTAGTATTATTATCGTTATTGTCATTTTGAATACTTAGCCAATATGTTTGGTGTTTAGTTTGTATAATAATTTATTTTTGTCAACCAATTTAAATATTGACAAAAAATATAGAAAAAGGCATTGAGTATAAATTATATTTGACTAGTTTAAAAATATAACTTATTAAAACTTCTAGCCTATGACCAATAGAAACTGTATATTTTTAATGAGTATTACTGGGTCTTATCAGGCCTTATTATAACTATAGTTCAAAAAGAAATAAAATTTTAACATCTAATTTAAATTTATTAGGTCTCTAATCAATAGGAACTATATATTTTTATTGGGTATTACTGGGTTTTATCGGGCCTCTTTATAATACCTGGGCCCGGTTCATTATTTTACAAGCCCAACCCAAGCCCAGCCCAATTAATTACAGGCCTAAAAATTTGGGCCCAGGCCTGGCCCACTATTTTACAAACCCAACCCAAGCCCGGCCCAATTAATAATGGGCCTAAAAATTTGGGCCCAGCCCGGCCCAGGCCCAACCCAACCCACAAATTACCGGGTTTGGCCCGGCCCATTGCAAACCCTAAATGTATGGTACTCCTGGCATCTTAGCAATATAACGGATCCAAAAGAACTAGAAAAGAAACACCAGGTTGCCATGAAAGAAAGTTCTGTCGCTTAAACCCTTTTGCTTACTAGAAAAGTGTGCAATCATATAATCTGCTACGGAGTAGCAGATTATCCTTTATTGCAAAATTGTTGTCATCGTTTTATGCCAATTTAGTTAATTTTGGATCGGCATTTGCTTTTCAATCTACCCAGTCAATTGGCTCACACTTCTGTAGTCCCTTTTAATGTATTTAAATATTAATAATATTGATAGTTTGTTCAAATAAATTTTTTTGTTTTTAGAAAAAGTTAACATCACGGTACTAGAACTTCTCTATTACAGTATTAACACAAATAGCCAATTAACTTATTCGTTACATACTGTGTTACCATATTTGATCTATACTGATCTTTTTTTACAGAAGACGTTCAAAGGGTTGAAGAACATTATTACGGTTTAAAAAAATTTTATTATGTAAAACCATGAGTTGTCAATTGACGATGTAGTTTTTCATAGTAAGGGTTACTTTAAAATTTTTTATATTGTGTGACCTAGTGATCTTCAAGCCAATCAAATCAAATGTCCGCCATGCTTGCGCGGGTAATACTAACCAAAAAAGAAATTCTGATTTTGTAAATAAACTAAACGCGAGAAATAAAAATTTAGGGTTAGAGCCTTAACGTTAAAGAGTTTTCAGAAATCAGCTAATTTTTGTTTACTATGAGCCTACCCCCACCCACACCTGATACCCAATTAGCCAATCAGATTTTACAATTATTAAAAAGTTAAATATAACATTTAATAGTAAATAACTTTTGATCTACTGAACCAAATTTGATGAGTCAACTACCAAAATAATCCTCTCAATGAGAGGATTCTGGCGAGCTCAAAATTATTAAAATCCAATCACAGGATCCTGTGATCGGAATAGAGTTGTGTTATTATAAAAGTTCTATAATTTATTAAATAATTATAACCTATTTATAGTAACACAAATTTATTTTGATCTTAGGATTCTGTGATTGAATTTTAACGATTTTGGACTTGTTAGAATCCTCTTATTAAGGGGATCATTTTGGTAGTAAAATCATCGAAATTGGCCCAGTAGATCAGAAGTTATTAACAATTAAAATTTAATATTTAATTGTTAATACAGTCGGACCTCCATAAATGCAACCTCCATAAATGCAATATCTCTCTAAATGCACGTTTTTTTCTATTCCGTAAGATGTTATTAGTGCTAAATGCAAGTTCTATATTCTGTAAATGCACGTTCTCTTGAATAACATTTTATATTACACTAACCTCCCTAAATGCACGTAGCCAATCAAATTTTAGTATTTAAGATAGATTATACAGTTTTGGTGGAAGTTACACAAACTTAACAATCAAAATTTTAAAACTGCAATTTAATTGGCTCATTCTAAATGCAAACCTCCCTAAATGCACATTGTAGGCTTGTCCCTATGAGTTGCATTTATGGAGGGTTGACTGTATTAAATAAATAGTATATAAGTCTTTCTTCTTTACAATCACGCAGTTAGTATCAAGAAAATTAGTAATTATAAAAGTGTGTAATTATATAGAAGTCTTTTTTTATAAGTTTATTAATNTGGGTTATAATTATTTAATTAATTATAGAACTTTTATAGTAACACAAATCTATTCTGATCACAGGATCCTGTGATTGGATTTTAATAATTTTGGACTCGCTAGAATTCTCTCATTGAGAGGATCATTTTGGTAGTTGAATCATCAAATTTGGTCCAGTAGATCAAAAGTTATTAATTATTAAATATTAGGGGAATTTACATATAAGGGCCCAAAAATGAAAATAATTACAAATACGGGCCCAAAATAAAAATAATTTCAGATAGGGGCCCAATTTTTGAAAAATATTACAAATAAGGGCCCAAATCTATAATTAGAAAAAATGTAGCTATGGAATTGCTGCGCTGCACCGACATCTAGAGTTTGACCTGGGTCGAGTGACCCGTACGGGTCACAGGTCGAAAATTGCTCTGAGCCAGGTCAAACGGGTCAGAATTTAAAATAGACAAAAAACGCAGCAAAGCGAGTTTTCATCGTGATTGGTCAATTTTTGTAGATCATCTCGTGAAGTAGTATTGGTAGTGTATTGGTTAATCGAAATTTTAAACTTTATCTAAATCATCACGAATAAGAAACTAATATGCATAAAGATAGTAACCAAATTCAATATTTGCTAAATATTTACCATCTTTACCGTCTTTACCATAAAATCTCGATAACTTAAAACCATAATCTTGTCGCGAACAAAAGCTACAAACAAAAATGTCATTAAGGAAGAATCTCAACATATTACAAATCAAAAAAAAAATAAATAAAATAGAATAAAATAAAAGTTAAAATAAAAATTCAAAAAATAATTATTTAACTGTTAATACTAATAAAAAATAATCAACCACATTTTTTAGTACTGGCTCTAACATCAAACTGATCTTTAATTTTATTTAACAATCATTCATTATACAGTTACAATACTACTATTATACTTCATTTTGACCCTTTTCACAAAATTTTTAAGCCTTATAACTCAACTTCATGTTATTAGCCTATATTATAGTCAGATTTTTTTTATTAGTGAAGATTACGAAGAAAAAGTTTTTAAAAATAAAAGACAGCCTAAATTGCTGAGTTTAATTAATTTATTATACTTATAAGCTAAACCTAAACATTTAAACATACCTCTCATCTAATTTCTGAATTCGTGAATTACAATTACTTTGAAAGTTTATAAAATAAGACGTGTTCTTTAAAATTTTTGTGGTCCCAAGCTTTAACAATTCGTATTCGTGGCTAACAATCCATTTTTGTGGCCCAAACATTATGCTAATAGGTAGTACATATTTCGGTCGATCATCCAATCAAATTAAAAGTCTGCTATACTATTGCGCAATTTAAATATAACTGTCCCGAATAGCTATATCTTCAAAAAATTTTGCAATTGTCCGCATGACCTGTTGACCAGGTCATGACCCGGGTTAAGTATCTGGCCCGTCGGGTCACTATTATCTGACTCGGGTCGAAGCTCTACCAACATCAGTGTAATTTCTTTAATTTTTGCCAAAGTAAAATGCATAATCGATTAAGGAGAAAGAATAAGGGCAGTAGCTTTATTTACTATAAGACGTATTAAACTTATATCAATTTTATTATAAAACAAGCGCCATTATTAAGAACATAAATGCTAATTTCTCGCCTATATAAAATAAAATTATAAACTAATTTTATTTCTGCTGTTGTCTCCGACTACAGGTGCATGAATTATGACCTTTTTTACCACATTCTTCACAAGTAACTTGGTCCTCTGGTGCCGTTTCTCCACGGCTACGTAAACGAGTTTTTCATGGACGTCCAGCCTGTTTAATCGCAGCTGGTGGTAAAGTTTTATTGTCAAGAAGACACATTTCTGCATAAACAGGATAAACCGATTCCTTGCAAATGTTTTTAAGAGTAGTAATATGATATGTAAAATGCATAAATTGTGACGGCTGCTGATGTGTTTTAAGAATAGCGGCGCAGACATGCACACAAGGAAACCGATACTCTTGAAATTGCCGACAGGTACAAGTTAATAAAGCAAGATCTACAATACGAAAGTTGCCATTATCACTTTTAACTTTAAAGGTTGACACATCAACTTGATATACCATTCAATTTCGACATCTGTTAATAACAGATTGAAGCTGCTGAGTGGTTTTTTGTGGTAATATTGTATCTATTGAAAAATATGTTGTATGGCGATTATAATATAGGGGCCTGTCAATTAAAACACGGCTTATGGCTTTTTTTGCAAAAATAAGTTAACAATACTATCAAATAAAGCATGCATTTGATTATATAATTTAGCATTTAAAGCATCGATTTACATAATAAAATTTTTGTCAATGCCTATTTTTCTAAATGCAGTATGTAAATAGAAGAATTCTAAAAATAGATTTTAGAAATTAGCTTGTTGATCCTTGCTGCATAGTTATAGAAAAGAGCTTATATGATTGGCTAATTCATGTAGATCAAACAGGTTCTACTAATAATAGATCATCATTGTTGTTGTTACACTAAATTTTAAACATGATTTTCTCAAAATAGAAAAAAAGCCATAAGCCGTGTTTTAATTGACAGGCCCCATATAATGCATTAATTTTGTATACAAGTGAATGAATTGCTTCAAATGGCTCAACAAGACGTTTGTCAAATAGCCAAGAATTAAAGGACTCAGATGTATTGGATATAAGGTGGCCAAATCTATTTCAGGGGCATTTACTAAGAGTCCAGGTTTCAGGTGGTATTTCATTGAGATAAATGGCAGCTTCCGTATGTAGTTTAGAGATGTCTTTCATAATATTTTCAAAATCTTCTATATGTAATGCCTTTGTCGTGGCCCAGATTTTACCCCCAAGTTTGGTTCTAAACTTAGTATTGACATTCTTCTCAATATGCCAAACACAATATGCATAAAAGGCATTAGGAAGTTCTGTTCGTACAGCATCAGCAATACCCTATATATTTAGAGTACTGCTATTTACACCATGGTTTTTGCTATTTGCACCATGGATTTTGTGTAACAGTAGATCATCAATTAACATTTTCTATTTGCACATGGTAATATATGTTGCACCAATAAAAACTCGCCTTTTTTGTAGATTAACAGTTATTGGTGCCGTTAATGTTGTGTAATATTACACAAATCTTCTTTTGGTAGCCTAATCTAATGCGGGACCCTAACCCTAAATTTATAATGCGAGCAGACCCTTACCCTAATTTTTTAAGGCCTTAACATAATGCGGGCCAGATTTTCGCAATTTTGTGTAACCTTGGACTATATTCATGTTGCACCAATAAAAACTCACCTTTTTTTGTAGATTAATAGTTATTTCGCGCCATTAATGTCGTGTAACATTACACAAGTCTTGTTTTGGTAATCTAATAAGCCTGCTAACCTAATTTTATAATGCGGGCCAACCCTAACCCTAATTTTATAATGCGGGCCAACACTTACCCTAATTTTTTAAGGCCTTAAAAAATTAGGGTAAGGGTTGGCCCGCATTATAAAATTAGGCCCGCATTATAAAATTAGGTTAGCAGGCCTACTAGATTACCAAAACAAGACTTGTGTAATATTATTTAATATTATGCGACAAAAATAACTATTAATCTACAAAAAAAGGCGAGTTTTTATTGGTGCAACATATATTACCATGGTGCAAATAGAAAAGGTTGATTGATGATATACTGTTACACGAAATCCATGGTGCAAATAGCAAAAACCATAGTGTAAATAGCAGTACCCTATATTTATAATGTTATTTATAGTATAAAATCAATTTTTTAATTTTTTTTAATTTTATTGTAACAAATTAATATACCTTTTCAAGGGTGTGGTGACTTAGCGGGTTGGATAAGTTGTCACCCCCAAGCAATAGGTATAAGGTTCAATTCCTATTGGAGACGTTTTGATAATTATATCTGTGTTACTGTAACCTGGACTGGGAAACCAAGCCGGATCGGTAGATCTGTAACCTGGGTCACACCAAGGGTGCATTAGATTCTTGTAATACTAGTGTAATGTTTTGGGAGCTCGGTACGCCGGGCGCATAAAGATCCCCCGGGGGCGCAGGAAAAGGAAACATGCTTGGCAAGACCCAAGTGAAGAGGTAGCTGAACTTTCGACGGTGCTGCAGAATGAAGCCGAATTGAGCCAAAGCTAGGAAAAATTCTGGACGGCATAGGGCTTGGAGGAGTTCCTCACCAATCGGGCCGCCGGAGTCGTACCGGAGGAAAAGGACATGTGTTTCGGAAGCATGTACCAAGGAAAAGGAGACCGTTAGGGCGCATAAAGCCCAGGCAGACCAATCCTTCCGAGCTATCGGATTGGAAGTTTGGAAAAGTACTAGGGAAGGTTTAAGAAGGGGAAAGGACGCGGTACTGGGGCTGGATGAACTTCACAAGGGCAGAAGTAGGTAATGTAAGTTACTGAAGTGTAGGTGATATCTGTATGGGACAGGGACCGCTCTACCAAGTTTCTACTGGGATAAACTAGTCCTAAGGGGGTATGGTAAGAATCTGGAACAATGTTCCGGGAATACAAGACGGATGGGCAGAATGCATAAATCAGAGGGGTTAAATAGGCAATCCCCTAGTTGGGTTGCAGGTATGGCAGCTAGTGTGGAACCTTAGGGCGGACTACTTAAATTAGACAACCAAAAGTTGTACGTGTGGCTAGTTGTACTCTCGTCTATGTATGATGTGGATGCCCGAAAAGAACATCTGTAGTCTGATCATCAATCTTGAATAAAAACCTGTCCCCGTAGTGGGCACTTTGATACCAAAAAAAAAAAATTAATATACCTTTTCACAGTCACTTATAATCACAGTTTCATTTGTGTTGATGGTTGAAAGAGCTATACGGAGAAGTTCACAAAACCATGCCCAATTATTAGAATTTTCAATCGAACAAATTGCAAATGCTACCGGAACAAGTTTGCCTTCGCCTTCAATTGTGTTTGCACCAAGATAAACACCTTTATAACTCGATTTTAAATGGCAAGCATCTAAAGTAAAAACAGATCTACAATGTTCAGTGGCTTTAATCCATGGATGTAAGCATAGAAATGCACGATTAAATCGATTTTCTGCATCAATCTCAAACGCAGTAATACTCCCGGAGTTTGCAACAAGTAAATTATCAAGCAGTGGCTTTATACATTGGTAACTTTTATCTACTTCCTCTGCCCCACGTTTTTTATTTGCTGCTCTACTTCTCCAGGCTCCCATATATGATGCTTCAGCCCCTACTTCAGAGCGAACACGATTCATAATATCACGAGGTCGAATCGCTGCTACGTCTTCAACTAATGGTGCGATAAACTTTATAAGGAAAGATCCACGTGCTTTGAATGTCTCCGTAAAGGTTGGACAAGTTGAATCATGATGGATCAATTTTACAATATGAATATAACCATCTTTACGCTTATTAGCAGAAATTGTAAACGGACATGTACTGGTTTCACTTGTAGGGCAAATGACAAGTAATTTATTAGGCTTGTTTGTCTTGAACTTGTAAGGTAAGGAGGATTCGACAGAATAACAGTCCAGAGCAGAGCGCATGCTTTTCATGTTAGGAAATGTCATGCCAACCTGTAGCGTCATACTTGTCATACTTGTTGATATAATGATAAGCAAGTTTTTGTAAAAAGCAGACTAAATTGAAATGTGTTTGTTAAAAATGAAATTTCACAAGTTTATTAAAAAATACAAGCGAAAGTTTTGTAGCAAAAGGATAGGCTTGTATACTGATTTAAATGTTTATTAATACGTAATTGATATAATTGATTTAAAATTTAATATAATATGTAATATTATTAGTAAGCTTGTGGCACGAGTGGCTTGGATCACGAGTTCGTATTATAAAAATCATTTTGGGCCTTATTTGTAATATTTTTTAAAAATTGGGCCCCTATCTGAAATTATTTTTATTTTGGGCCCGTATTTGTAATTATTTTCATTTTTGGGCCCTTATATGTAAATTCCCCTAAATATTATTAATAATTTATAATTTTGGTCAAAAATAATTTTGCAACTTTGGCCGGAATTATGAAATTTTGGCCGGAATTACACCTGATACTTCAGCTGACCCACCTACCCACCCAGAAATCAGCNTCTTTGCAAGAAGTCACGAATATAAACGAATATAATTAAATATAAGCGAATATAAGTAAAATTTTATTCCCATCATTTTTAATTAGTGCACTAAGATCGATCTAAACATTAGTTTTTTGTATATTTTCGCTTTTTTCTTCTTTTACGCTTGTTCGAATTCTTCATCGGGCTGATCTGGAATAGTCAAAATCTGCACTCTCTGATTGGCTATTTCCTCTTTAGGAGCTTGTATTACTTGCGCAAATAAGTGAGACTAGCTTCAAAATATGCATTTAGGGAAGGTTATATTTAGAGAATAATTAATAGAAATATAGCAAATATATAGTTACATGAAATTATTATTGGCCAATATTATTTTATATATGTTTGTACATATAGTATGCACATATATGTGCCTACCATCAATATTGCTTTTTGTTTTGCTATATTACTATATCTAATATTTGTATTTTTATTTTATATACCATATTATTGTATTAATGTTTTCTTTAGCATGATCTTTTGCTTTTTGTTTTACAAAATTGTAAACTTACACTTTTTGTTTATTTTATAATAAACTTTCATTTACTTCATTTATTGTAATGAAGCCAAAATCTAACTCTAATTTAAATACACATGTGTTTAATTTTTTGCACTTGAATTTTTTTTATAAAGAAAAAGAAAAAACTAGATAAGGTTCGAATAAACTTATTAACTATGTTTTAACTATGTTTCAACTTGAATATAAATTTAGTTTATATTATTACATAAAAGATAAATTTTTTTTTATTTAACTACAGAATTCAATTTAGTAATTATTATTGTTTTGTTAACCATTCTAATTATTTATTTAGGAATAAGAAAATATTGTTAAACAAAGTTTAATTTCATTAGCTTTATCATAATATATATATATTACCAACTGGCTTAAAGATAGTTTTTATATTTAGTTGTTTAAATTAAGCATTCCAGAGATTTCTTACTAATTCATAATTTTGACAAAGCTACAATATGTTTTGTTTGAACCATATAATTAAGGTCTTGTTGTATAAGATATAACTTTATTTGATGAATAGCATCTAATACTTCCTTATAAGTAATTTGAGGCATTTTTATACTATTGTCTTTCTTATTACTTTCAACCTATTGAGGCTTCTGATATATAGTTTGGTTTAAAATTTTCTGGTTGCTTATTATTTCTGTTACAATTTTTTTTCTAAATAATCTATATATTCTTTAAAATTTATTACATTTTAAAAATTAAACAATTCGATATTAGGTGAGTGACAAAAATCAGGTGATTTTTTAGAAAGAGAGGAGGTAAAAAAAGTTGAAATTATATAAGAACCTGACTATATATATATTAAGGAAGAGGGAGGGGTAGGTCTCTAATAAAAAATAATTAGGTGATTAATAACATGGTCCTTATTTAGTAATACAAATCAAAAATTGAATTAATCGATTAGTTGTAAAATTAACAACTAATTAATTTGAATTTTTCAGACCCAACCTAGTTGATTAATTGATTAGTTAACTAATCAATTAATTAATTGGCTAACTAATCAATTAATCAACTAATTAATTGATTAGTCAATTGGTTATTTAATCAACTGATTATATAATAATACCAACCTGGCTGTTTTTAATTGCTAATCTTATGTATTTTACTAAGTTTCATTTATTATTTATTCAACTAATTGTTTGGTCAATTGATTAGTTAACTAATTGGTTAATCGATTAGCTAATTAATTAATTGGTCAACTAATTGATTAGTTAAATAAAATCAATTAATTGATTAGTTGGATAAAATAATCTTTCAATTATTATTGTTATTATTAATAGTAGGTTCTTTGTCATTATTTTGAACTAATAGAAGAATTTCTATGTATTAAAAACAATTTTTTATAGTTTCTGATGATATTTCTTTTTATAAATTTTGTAGTAATAAAAATATTTATTTTATTATCTTTTTCAAACTTGTACTAATTAAAAAGCTACTTTATAAAGTAACTTTAGTAGTAGTGTTTAAAGGATATAATAATACTAGCATCCATAGATTGTAGGCAAGATATTGTATATATGGAAAAAATTTAATAATTGTATTATGAAGTTTTAAATTACCAACTAAGTAAACTTTTGTATTATCTATTAGAAGAATTATAGTTAGACCCTATAAATGCAACCTTTATAAATGCAATACCTTCTTAAATGACTATTTTTTTCTTGTTTGTAAGATGTATTAGTGCTAAATACACATTCTTTTAAATACCATATTTGTCCGAAAATAAGCTACCCTTTTTGGCCAAAAAGTTACACAAAAAATCGTAGGGGTAGCTTATTTTTGAATGTTAAATTTTTCGAAAAATTGAAAACGTACTAATAAAAAGTTGTCTAAATGCCATAAAATTTTACTATAAGTGTATTTTGTTACACTGAACAACTTTACTTATTCGACTTTTTGAAGTTTACATTTTAAAAAAAAAGTTTTATATGTATCGACTGTTAACAATTTTTCTAAAAATTTTTTTGAAAATCTGGGGTAGCTACTTTTGGAGGTAGCTTATTTTCGGAAACCTACAGTAACTTTTTATATAGTGTCAGTGGTTTTAAATCTCCAATTACATGATTTTGTTTACTTTTGCTAAAAAGTTATATGATATAAATATATCCAATCAAAATGCACAGCTTGTTTTTTTTTAGGGAGTAGCTGGCTCTACTTTTTTGTTTAGAGAGTAATTTTATTTTTTAAAAAGAAAGGTTTTATTTATTTATTTTTTTGTTAAATAGTGAATAGCAAATAGTGCTTTTTTTTTTTTTTTTAGAGAGAGTCTTTTTTTTTGAGGGCAAAATTTTTCAACAGCTCAAAAAAAAGTATTACGTGACCATAATACTGCATTCTAATTGAATTAAATTAAAAACATATATGTTTATATTTTTACAATTTATTAAGGGGTGTGCTAGGACCCCGAATAATCTATAAGAGGTTATATTTAAGCATCATAGTAAAAATTTTTTTGGTTAGCACTTTTGGTTTGGTATATATAAGCTACATTTCAAACCTAAAATCAAGTGTTACCCATTTTTAACTTTTTTGAAATATAATATCTCTAAAAAAACAGAGTGTTCTTTAAAAAAAAAAAAATTGAACATTCTCTAAAAAAAAACAGAA
>QKWP01001438.1:42547-130577 GCA_003550325.1 Gigaspora rosea
GCTTTAAGGTTACTAAGTTTAAAGTTGGTAATGTTATTTGAAGCTTTTTGATTATTGTTAAAGTACAGCCAAGTGGAGTTCCAGTCAAAATAATGAGTAAAGTGTGACCATTCATTGGTACATTGTTGGGAGGACCATAAGGCCATAATATGAGCTTTGCAAATACTTTTAATAAATTTTTGTGTAGGTTGTAAGACTTGGGTATTTTCCCAATATAGAGTATGGAAAGGAATATATAAGTTGGTATAGTTAAAATCAAGAAAAGAAATGGAAGTATGTTGATTGGCTAATTGATCAGCATGATTATTAAAAGGGTTATCAGAATGGGCCTGAACTTTTTGTAAAGTTAGTTGGATATTAAAGGATTTGATAATATTGAGAAGTGTATGCCATATAGGCCATATAGTAAATTTAAATTTTTTAAGAGAATTTGGATTAAGAAGTGTAAGTTTGGTGTATTTGGATATAACAGATTGTGAATCAGTAAAGATCTGAACAGTAGAATCTCGTGGCACAGTAGCGATAGCAGATAGGATTGAAATTAGTTCAGTATGATAAGAGGAGGACCAGTGTTTAAGTTGGGCTGAAAATTCATGTATAATTTGATTGTTATAAAGTTGTACCCAGCCAATACCCATAGAGCATTGGTCAGTACAAATGTTTTTAACAGAACCATCTGTATAAAAGATAAAAGATGTATGATTATGATTGTTTTGGGCAATAGATTGTAATAACTGAGAAGTTTGATTGGGTAAGAAAAGGTCAGAAACTAAGTAGTTAGTAATATTTAAGGTTGGAGGTATAGGAATAGTGAGAGGATGTTTAATAGCAGTAGAAAGGATAAGGTCTATATAGTTTGCACTAAGGTTAAGCTGCTTGTTTGGTAGGATTCTATCATAAAAAAGTGTAGATAATGTAGCTGATATTTCAATTGTACATGCAGAAGAAATGTGATTAGTATTAAAATTGCAGCCTAAGCAAGGTGTACAGAAGATAGGGGAAAGTGGATATAATTGGGATTGTGAAGTGTTAATATTGGTAGTCCAATGTGTAATTGATATAGTATTGGAGTGCTTGAAGTATTTACGAGCTTTACCAATAATTATATCTTTGTCAAAATAAGTAAGAAACCATGATTGAGGTTTTAAAAGTAGATGCCAAGTATAATAAGCAAATGCATTAATGCCTTGGGGTTGGTAATTGCTTGAAATTGAACGGTGAATATTGTTTTCAATAATAGTTTCTTCTAGAAAAGTAAACCAAGATGGTTGTTTCCCAGTAGGTTTGATTATTTGCAGAACAAAGTTGTTCTAAATAGAGAATTTGTTTGTGACAAAGTTGTTGTTTGAAAGTTTTGTATTTGGGATGATTTTGAAACCTTTTAGGGTTTGTTCATTATTAATATTAGTTAAAGTATTAATTTATATATTGTTGTTTGGTTTGTTTGGTTGTATTATTCCTTTTTGTTATCTACTCTATTAGTCACTACTTTTATATTGTACATTACAAGAACAAAAGTGAGTGCAGTATATACATAGTGATAAAAATAAATGACCAAAAGAGATTCAGTATTCAAACTACCTTGAAACCCCACAATTAGGGTTCGGAATAGACCGGGCTAAACCCGCAGGTTTGCAGGTTGGGTGGGGTTTGGGTCAATACTGGGCTCAATATTTGACCCGTTTATAAAGTGGGCCGGGTTTATATTGGGTTTATTTAGTACTGGGTTTGGGCCGGGTTTTATAAACAGACCCACGAGGCCCACAGAGCCCATTATAACTTTTTATATAGTTGCATAGAGATAAATAAAAAAACAAGTTTAAAGCTAGTATTAGCAAAAACTTTAGTTCGTAGTTCATTTAAATTCTTGCACCTAATATAGATAACAATTATCTAAATTAAGTTTTGGTCTGCATCTATAGTTAAGCTTATTTTTTATACATCAATACGTATTTATTACGTAGAAATCTAGCTCTAGGTTTCAAATTTTTTAATTTTTTTAGTGCTTGAAAATACTTTTTTTATTAGTCAAATGATAATTTTTCTTCATGCTGGAACAGAAAAAAGCATGTGAAAGTAACATTTTACACGTTTTTTTTAGTCTTCTTAATTTGCCATCAGTGCTCTATATAATTTGTCAAAAAAAAAGAAACGCTATATCATATTAAAATAAACTTTTGGTCTTACTAGACTATTCTATTAAAACAATTTATATATTGCTTATAAGTAAATATGACTTCAGTTGTTAGTGAAAGTGAAGATACTGAAATAATTTCAGCTAAAGATGAAAGTACTGAAGTCACTACTACTGGAGCCACCGAAGTCACTACTACTGGAAGTACCGAAGTTACTACTACTGAAAGTGCTAAAACAACTCCTACTAACAAAAAACGTAAAGTTGGAAACCTTTATTCATGGGTTTTTAAGGAAGGGCACTTTATTAAAAATAATTCTTTACTACGTAAGATTTAGATAATTAATATTTAAAAATTTTAATTTGTATTTATTGTAACGGATTAAAATAAAATCAGATTAAAATGAAAATTGCATAGTGTAAAAAAATTAACAAGCCGGTTATGGTTAAAGGTTAGTTTAGAGAAGAGTTTATATTAAACAAGTTTAGAAGGTTAAACAGAAATCTATATTTTATTTTAATTCGATTTCATTATGTGATATTTATTAATATTTAAGGTCCCTTACTTTACTTCAAACAATTGTAATTATTAGCAAACAGTACACAATGTACATATTGTAAAAAAAAGTTAAAACACAACAGTGATACAGGCACAAGTTCTTTGATCTGACATTTAAAAAATACAAAATGCAAAAAGCTTCTTAAGAATGAATCGCAACAAGAAATACAATTTTCCCCATCAGGTATTACTGCTTACAAATATTCTCAAAAACAAAGTCAGCAGAATTTGGCAAATATGATTGTTATGCATGGATATCCATTTCACATGGTCGAACATAAAGGGTTCTTAAAATTCATTAATAATTTAAGACCTCAGTTTAAAGTAATGAGTGATATAACTACTTGTGAAAATTGTAAGAATTATATTACTGATCTTAGAGAAAAAATTAATAACATGATACAAGAAACTTCTGGACATTTAAGTTTTACGACTAATCTATGGACTTCGAATCAGAACCTTGGATACATGACGATTGCGGGTTTATATATTTTTAATATAAATTATTATTTTTTTTAATTATTTAATGATTACTATATCTCCATTAGGCCATTTTGTTGATAAAAATGGAGTCTTCAAAATTAATCTTGGGGTTTAAATTAATTCCCGCATCGCATACAGGGGCTGCCATTTGTAATCCGTTTTTTAAATATCTTGAATATTGGAATATTGTGTCCAAAGTAAGTATTTAGCAATAATTTTTTTTATAAGTATTTGCTAATATTATTTTACAGACATTAGCAATTACTTTGGACAATGCAACAAGCAATGACACTGCTATGAGCAATATAAAGCGAAGGTTAATTGAACAAAATATGCTTGTCACGAATGGGACCCTTCTGCATTAATGGTGCTATGCGCACATTTTGAACCTTATAGTTACTAATGGACTTAAAATCGTTAGGGACATTGTAAGTACAGTAAGTAAATAAATTAATATTTTTTGTTAAATTTTAATTTTAATATAACATCGTCAACTTTCTCTAAACTGGATCAGTTCCTTGTATGTAAATTTATAGTTAATGATATGAGTGTCGCCAAAAATAGATTATTATTTTTATAATAATCTATTTTTAGATAGGAGCATTTTCTTTTGGCGATACTCATGTGTTATACGTTTACTGGTCACAAATTTTATAAAAGGAGTTACTATTATTTTTACTTTTGAATTTGGCAAGTCTTATCTTGGTATTTGGTAAATTTATTCTAAGAGAAGTTTTTGAAGTGGAAAATATGCCATTGTAATTAATATAACATTACCAGCTTAGAATCAGACATGTTAACCTCAAAACAGCACAAGGATAAGCAAGTAGAAATAAAAATATGGATGATTGTATTGAAAATTTTCAAAATCTAAACAAGCTATGAAAATGCAACCGAGCCAGAAAGCATGGGCAACCATCGAATTATAAGATAATGAATTTGTATTGAAAAAACTTGGGCTACTTAATATCAGGATAAAATGAAGTATTCGAATAATATTTAAAATCGGCTAATGATGATGGCTCAGTTGGACCATACAATCTTTGGCGCTGCTACCAATATGACTTAGGTATTGCTAAAGATAAAAAAAGATTGTTTTAATATTTGTTATAAGAGGAAAAATCCTAACAATACGATCTTAAAATTGGCTATGAGAGGGATCGTAATGAAATCAGATTAAAATGAAATATTTCTATTTAATCTTCTAATCCCTACTTCAACTTGTTTAATATAAACTCTTCTCTAACCTTAACGCCTTGCCCGAAAAATTTCATTTTTTTGATAGCTAGTCAATTTTTTTATATTCATTTTAATCTGATTTCATTTAATCTGGCATAATAATTAAGATTAGTAAAAAGCAATTTAAATATATAGTTCAACCTTGGTCACAGCTATAAATATGGTATTATAAGAAAAGATAGCATTGAATAGTACTAAAAAAAGTAATTCGTTATTTAAATTTTTTGAAGATAGTAAATTTAGTACATGTTTGCTCGTTCCAAAATAGAATAAAGAGGAAGCATTCGATTAATAATTAAAATCGGTAATGTTAAGTGGAGATAGGACCCCGAACAATACATATAGAGGTTATATTAGCTTTAATATAAACTTTTTAAAATTTTTATCCACTTTTTATTAAAGCTAATTAACCATATTTTACATATAAGCTTTAATATTTAATAAATTTTAACCAAATATTAAATATAACAATACTTTTTTTTAAAAAATTTTTCTTAAAAAAAATTTTTCTCAAAAAAAAAGTTCTCAAAAAAAAATTTTTCTCAAAAAAAAATTTATCTCAAAAAAAAAGTTTTTCCAAAAAAAAATTTTTCTTAAAAAAAAATTTTTCAAAAAAAAATTTTTCTTAAAAAAAAAATTTTTCTTAAAAAAAAATTTTTTTCAAAAAAAGGTTTTTTTAAAAAATTTTTTCTTTATCCAAATTTTAAATACAACCTATTTAAAACTTATTAATTTTATCCACTTTTAATAATATAACATTAAAAGCTTTTATCCACTTTTAAATGTAACCTTTTGACCAATATCCACTTTTCAAATGTAACATTTTTGTAAAAAAGTAACCTTTTTAGCCAAAATTTCAATGTAACCTCTATATATATTATTCGGGGTCCTGTGGAGATATTGATTGGAATTAATAGAGTTTTACCGTATATGACACCAGAAGTTTCGCAGAAAAAAGCCATTTACTAAAGCATCACATTTATTCTTTTTGAATGATTATGTGAGAGATTTCTTTAATGAGTGCCATATAATAAGTTTTACAAAAAAGGTAAACAAATTTACGAGATTTGTGAATAAATTTTATGATTTAATTCAGTATAACTAAAGTGGTTATTACAATAAAATAATATCTTTTAGTTTATCATAATTGCTATATATAGACCCGGTTTAAAGAAAGTTGATTTACTTACTTGTAGCTAACGTTATAGATCCGAGATTGTGTGAAGTGGATTCACAGTTCGGAACGTCATCAACAAACCTTCAAGGATTCTGTAGTTGGGTTTTGTAGCGAACTTATTTCAAAGCAGTGACTAGCTCTTGACGTGGTAATGTGCTGGAATTCGACTTATATAATATTATCATCTACTATCCCCTACAGAAATGTATTTGAACATTTCGTGCTTAGAGATGCTAGTTTTGAGCCAATTGCATCTCTTGACGATGACTGGGAAAAGGCAGAGAATCTCTGTAATTTTCTGAAGCCATTCTACGAAAGTAAATTAAATGCTAAAATTGTTTATTTATTTTATTATATATACAAATTAAATAGCACTATACTTTAATCAGTTACCAATGTTATATCAGGAAGTTCCTATTCTATAGCAAATATTTTTCTTCTCCAATTGTTGAAAATTAGAATGCATCTCGAACGAAATGCTACTAATGCAAATCCCTTATTTTCTCAAATGATTATACCATGCGATCAAAATTTAATAAGTACTGGGCAGATACAGGAGATATGCATTGTATTGCCTCGATGTTAGATCCATGTTATAAGATGTCGTTACTAACACATATATATAGACGGAAGATGAACTTGTCATAGTGAAGCAGAGAACAAATTATCTTCAATTAAATCGAGGTAAATATTATTTATACCAGTCACAAAATTTGTTATAGTGCATATTAACTAGTTATTAACTGTTTTTCGATAATATTGTGATTTTTGCAAAATATTCACTAATAACGCGATATGTAGTTTAATTATATATTGGCATTCAATTCATGTTACCTGAATTAGTTTGTTTTACCAAGAGAAAATACTTTAGTTTGGCTTGCTTACTATTTTACTTCAATAACTATCTACTATTCTAGGGCTATGTTTATCTACAATTCGATTTATAGACAGTATATAGTTAATACAGTAGTGGTAGAAGATTTTTCAGAAGTTTTCCATGACAAAGAAATGCGAGATTTTTATGCATTTTTTGATGCCGATTAAGCAAATATAAAAAGGAATTGAATGAATTTGAGCAATACTTAGCTGATCCGCTATTTTCACATTCTCAATTAGAGTTATTTGATGTTCTTGCTTGGTGGAAATTAAATGCTCCAAAATATCCTTCGGTGTCGGTCATGGCATGAGATATTCTCACGATTCCGTTAACTTCAGTGGCCTCTGAGACTATAAATGAACTTTAAAGCTTAATCTATTGCCTATTATGATTTTTAGTTTCAACTATAAACTAATTTATACTTTATATATAGGCATTTAATACTGCTGGAAAACTTGTTGACAACTATCGGTCAAACCTTACCCCGGAATCAATTAAAATGCTAATTTGCGATCAAGATTGGTTAAATAGTATAAATGAATGTAGTCAGAATTAAACTGGCAGTTTTTTTTTGGGAATTTTTTTAGCTTTTTTTTTGGCAACCTTTTTTCTTGGTAGCCTTTTTTTTTTTCTCGACAGTCTTTTTTTTTCTTAGCAGCCTTTTTTTTTTCTTGGCAGCTTTTTTTTTTCTAGGCAGCCTTTTTTTTTTCTTGGCCGCCTTTTTTTTTTGGCTACCTTTTTTTTTCTTGGCTGCTTTTTTTTCTTTTTATAATGTTCTTTTTTTGTAAACAAAAACAAAGCGACTTGAAAAATCTAATGATAAAAACAAACTTTGCATATTAATATTTCGTTTTTGTCATTTTTTTTGTCACAAGAACAACTTTTTAATATCAAATATTTTTTTTGCACGTATTTGAATTTATTATGATCGCGAATAATACCCGGGATGTGATATTTTGTAAAATATTGATATTATAAAAATTTGCCGAGTACTAATTAGCCGGTAACTTAAGTTTCGCCTTCTGATCTCATATGAATTTTTATTTTAGCTAATTTAGAACAATTTATTCTAATTGGTTTATTTATGGAACCAATTGAAATTGTTAGTGTCTGAATTGACAAGTTCCTTGATACTGCTTCAACGTAGTAACTTATCAAAATTTTTTAGCTATTATTATGAAACAGCTATAATTAAAATTTTATAAACTGCTGGGCCGAATCGGGTTAGACTGAACCGGGCTATAATTTGAAGTATTTTGGCCCAGGCACCTTCTTTATATAATCAACGGGCTAGGTCAGGTTAGGTTGAGCCGGGTTATAGTTTGAAGTGACCCAACCTGGCAGGAGCCCGAAGAATACATATATAACTCAGATCCAGACTCAAAATTTTAATATAACTTTATACACTTAATTTTATTAAAAGCTTTATACAAAATTATCATTTAAGTTCAAATTTACTATGGTGCAGATCACGTAAAGCCATTAACTTTTAATTATAAAATTTTTTAAACTTTTATAATTTTTTTAAATAAAATAAACTAAAAAAAGGTTTTTGTATATTTAATAGCTTTTTAATTAAACTATTGAATCTATAAAAAAAATCTTTAGTATCTTTTATTTTAAGAAGTTTATATTAATTTAAAGTTATATATAATTTAAAAATTTGGCGTTTATATATAAAAAAATATAACAAAATTTAAATTTATTAACAAAATTTATAATTTATTAATAAAATTTAAATTTAAATTAAATTTTTGTGCATTTTTATTGGTCAATTATGTTACACTGCAGCTAAAAAAATTGGCAGCTATATATAAAATTTGTTGGCTTTAGGTGATCTCCACCATATAAATTATACAATTTCAGATCTAAGTACCAGTATGATCATGTTAATCACCAAAGCCAAAAATATAATTACACAAAAAAAAGTGACGAAGAGAAAATCAGAAACCTATTTAGAAAAAGAAGGGCGGTAGTTAACCGTAGTTCTGAAAATAAGCTACCCATACGATCGATGATCGTTGCTACATAGTAAAGTCTAAATTTTACTAAGCAAATAATTAAAGTCGCATAAGTAATATTGTTCAGCAGATCAAAATACGTGTACCCTGAAAATTTCATACAAATCAGAGAACTTTTTATTATTTGACTTTTAATTTTTATGTTCAATGGTTTTTTTTTATAAAAAAAAATCCGTTAAACGTAAAAATTAAAAGTCAAATAATAGAAAGTTCTTCGATTTGTATGAAATTTTCAGAGTACGCGTATTTGATCTGCTGAAGAATGTTACTTATACGACTTTAATCAATTTGCTTAGTAAAATTTAGACTTTACTATGTAGCGACTATAATCGATTGACCAAAAATCGCCGATTTTTTTCTGCATATTTATTTATTGTTTATACCATATTTATTTATCGTCTACAGCATATTTATTTATTGTCTACAGCATATTTATTTATTTATTTCACTTATTAAAGTTTTGTATTCAAAAATAAGCTACAGTACCCCTTTATTGTGCTTTAAATTACTTAAAATAGTAAATAAGCTACCCATGGTTTTTTTTTGTTAAAAATCGGCAAAAAAAGGTAGCTACAACATCGATTTATATCTACTTAAAAATTTTCCCGATGTATATATAGTTACAGCATATTTATTTATTTATTTTACTTATTAAAGTTTTGTATTCAAAAATAAGCTATCTCTTTATTGTGCTTTAAATTACTTAAAATAGTAAATAAGCTACCCATGGTTTTTTTTTGTTAAAAATCGGCAAAAAAAGGTAGCTACAACATCGATTTATATCTACTTAAAAATTTTCCCGATGTATATATAGTATCGTTATACAAAAAAAGATCGTACTTGTTATAAAGATCGTCTTTGTTATACAAATAAACATCTAACTTTTCAAAAAATTACCAGTTGGTTATACAAATTTAAACATACGACATATAGAAAAATTATATATAAGTCTATACAAAGCCAGATCTCAGTATTACATATATTCTTTGGGGTCCTGACCCGGTCCAAACCCGTAACTTTTTACTGGGCCAAGCACGGGCTCAGGTTTCAAAATTTTTTTGGGTTTGGACTTAAATTTAGAAAAACCTGGCCTGACCTGGCCCATTCTGAACCCTACCCACAATAAAGCTATAAAGCTTAACAAATAAGGGGAGTAACAAAAATCAGGTGATTTTTTAGGGGGGAGGGGGGTAAAAAAAGTTAAAATTATATATAAGAACCTGACTATTTATATATTAAGGAAGAGGGAGGGGGGTAGGCCTCTGATAAAAAATAATCAGGTGATTAATGACACTGCCCTAATGTTGTTAAAAATGCTTTTTTCAAATTACAGATTAAAATTTTCTATCACAAAAGCAGAATTATAACAAATGCCTATTTTTCCTTGCGAGAACATATATATAGGGTTCCAAATCAGGTGACCTGGTTTTGCATGCCATATTTGGGGTCATCTAAAGCCATGTACCCACGTGACATTTTCGTGTAAATCAACCAAACGGAGTCGCAAAATTTTGTTTACACAGATCAGCCCAAAGAAGTCAAAAAACAAAAAAAACGCAAGAACATAAAAACGGCATTCTAAACCTATCTTGGGCCATTAATAAAAATGTCAGGAAGGTAATTTTACCTATATTGGTTCTAACCCTAATCCCGACCCTAATGCTAAACAGTCTCTGATACAAATTTTAACTAAAATTTCAAAAAATCACATGGGTACATGGCTTTAGCCATCCCCCATATTTGGTCAAGATTTTTTTATCTCCTTATTAATAATAAAATTTACAAATAAATGTAACAGATTAAAATGAAATCAGATTAAAATGAAATTTTTCTATTTTTTAAGCAAAATTTTAAATTTTTTTAGGGGACATTTTTGGGGGTTTTTTTTAGCATTAGGGTCAGGGTTTAAGGTTAGATTTATTAATAAACGAGTATATGTGGGGTTTATAAACTTTAAAGATGAGCAAAGAGGTCCCCAGCTTTATTTTAATCTAATTTCATTTTAATCCGCAACAATAAATAATAATTCTATATAGATTATTACAAATGTTCTCAGATTTTTTTATTATTTTCGAGCTATCTAATCGAAAAAAATGGGTTACAGTTACCTGGTTGACCCATTTGTTTGATTTTAGAATTTAGATAACTCAAAAACTAATACAAGGATCACACACTTCTGCAACTTCGATAATAATTAAAAGCAGCTTAAAAAGATCTGTTTTCTAAAATTATCAATTAAATATTGAAAAAAAACGGGTTAAAAAGTTTGGAACCCTACATATATAAAATAACAAAGAAAAGTTTCTCTTAATGCAACATTTAAAAATAGTTAATTAACTTAAAATTTAAACTGTAACTTTTTTTTTGATGCTATTTCTATAGTTTTTTATAAAAATTGCTTAGTTAGTACACGAATTTTTGTATTCTAATAGTTTACTTTGGTTATACTGACATCTGAATATAATGGCATCGTATAAAATGTCAGTATAACCCTGTATAAAATTTCTTTAAACTATATGGAGTGTCTTCAATTAAAAGGGCCCATTTTTACATATATTTTATTTTGAGATATTTGAGTTTAATTATTTGTTTTGATTTTCGGACTGATCCGGGATCAATCAAATTTCACGATATTGATTGGTTAAAGACGGCAGGTGACTATCGGGTAAACTCGTGACGTGTTGGCTCTACGCAGCCTCATGTAATTTTTCTTTTTACATTATCTTGATTTTTTATTATGTAATTCAACTTTCATTTATAATTAAAAAAAGTCAATCATGTCAAAATTTATATGAATTTAACGAAAACTCATTTTTCAAAAAAATGTAAAAATGGGCCCTTTTAATTGAAGACACCCCATATCGACCGATCATAAAATCTATTTTGATTATGTGCATAATTTGTTAACTCATACAGGGGGGTGCATTAGAATCATGGTCAGCTGGATCGGAATTGATCAATTTTGCCCTAGGTCTCGTAAGATTTTAGATATCAACTAAATTTTCTAAAATTTTTAAATTTTAGAGAATTTATATCTAAAATTATCAAAATTTCCATATTACATTATAGTTTGTGATATGTAGAAAGCATGCGAAATATTTTGGAATTTTGGAATATTTCAAAATTTCACAATTCTGGACCACACAAAATATCTTTGATTTGATTATCCCTAGTGACACGTGTTTTATTTTTAATAAAAATTTTATACAAACTTATTTAAATAATTTCCAATATACCATTATCTAGAGATGTGACTAGTGCGATTTGATTTCTAATTTTTATATTGCATTAGGCCACGCCAATTTGATTCTTTGTTTAACATAACCCCCCTTCCTATTTTTTAAAATTTTAGACAAAATAAACACTAGTTTAACCAATCAAATTGCAGTATCAGCTTTTGAAAATTTTTACATTTTGTTTAGCCAATAGAATTGCTGTTTTTTTTTGATTTTTTACCCCCTTTCTTGCAAAATATTTGTTATGTTATTAAATGAAGAATCAATTTGGAGTGGCCTTAAATTAAATTACAAAGAATGAATTTATAAAATTTTCTAAATTAAATCAAAATTTATCAAAATTTATCAAATTTAAATCTAAATTTTGCCTAAATTTTTTGTTATTATCAGAAAAAATTTTGAATTTTTGAAACTAAAATTTTACGGGTCCCAAATTTTGCCCAAGATCATAAAAATTTTTACTAAGTAAAAATGCCACAACTAGAGCTAACTGCCGACCTAGATCCGACGCATCCGACCCGGAAATTTGGGCTCAAAATTCGGTCACATGCATCTGCATATTATGCCGCGTATGTCATATGATTAAATTCATATAGAAAAAATTGTAAAAATTGTTTCCGTATCCCTGCCCTTGTGCCCACAACCCTAGTTACATGTGATTATTAAAGTGTTGATTTTAAATAGGTAGACTATAGTAATGCATCATACAAATGAAGAATAAAACTTTTATTCGGTATATCGTAGGCCGAGGAGAATTTATCCTCTTATTCTTCAAGTGCGCTTAATCATTACTATTACGATCACGAAACACGATTTTTTTTTTTTAATCCAGTAATCGATTACACACACATGGTTACTGTAATACAAATAACAAATAGGTATTATATACAAATAACATTATTGACTGTCCAAGTCTTTTATCCTGTTTCTGAAGCATTCGTTTATTTTTAAAGGAAAACATGACTTTTCCGGTAGTGACCTGTTATATAATTTTCTTGTCCCTACTAGTTTCTTTCCTCAATTGGACAGGTTTAATATCATTGAAATGTTCGGCACCATCATTTGTTATTTATCGTTTAGAGATTTTCAACCTTCTTTTATCTCCCTTCCTCTTTTCTTTTTCCATACCGAGCACTTTACTGGCAATTTGCAATCTGTTCACTCTTAGTATTTTTGAAAAATCGCTAACCTCAGTGATAGGCGGTTCAAAAAAGTTTACTTATCTTTTCATAAGTTTGGTTCTTGGTATATGTTTCTTGCGGCAAATCATCGGTTTTATATTCTCTAGAACAACTGGGTGGTCATTACCCGTATTATTTTTCAGTGAATCTTTGCACGAATGTAACCAAGGTAATTCTTAATCTACCAATTTACTTCTATATTTTCACGATCTAATTTGCTTTATTCATATATTGTAGGATTATCTCCTTTCCTATTTGCTTTGTTAGTCTTTCAATCGTTTAGTATCGATAACAAATCCTTGTTTCATATCAATAAACGACTTACAAAAATAAAACTTCACAAATTTACCTTTCAACTATTTATGTGTATGATGTGTATGCTTAATTATGCGCTCCAAAGTATTTTATGGTGGTCCTTGACCGGTTTGTTGACCGGTTTAATCGGTGCCATCGCTCTGCGTGTAATTCAATCGAAAAGCAAGTTAAAAAGATATAGTATATGTGAACAATTATTACCAAACCACAGTGCAATTATAGGCAAGAATAATAGGGCCACTAGTCCATTACAGCAAGTAATTGTCGGGTTAAAAAAGTACTCTATCATTTTGATCGCCTGCTTCTTCTTATTATTTTGTAATTATTTTTATACTCGACCAAATTTTGTTGGAGAGGCAACGTTGAATAAGATCTTTCCTGATGATCGTTTTCTATTATCGTTCCTCTTAATGACGGCTCCGAGACGTGGTGATCCTGATTATCTTCTACGTACTATTGATTCATACCTGAACAACTTTCCTGATAAGCCTGATGTGAGTTCTCTATATAGACGTACGCAAATGATTATATATACCCATTTTAGCAATCATACAATGTTCGACAAGGCGAGGTCGATATATGCAAATGATTTAAAAGCTAAAAATTATCTTCGTTTCTATCGAGAAAAAGGTTCTGAGATTAACCAGCGATTACATATGTCTAAGGCCATAAAACTTGTAGCTGAAAATTTTAAAAGCACCTACATTGCCCTTGTGGAAGATGATTTTCCTTTATGCGACGGAAAATGGAAAGAAGTGTTAACGGTTATATTTAATGCCAATTTACGAGTTCCTAAACATTGTGGCATTTTCGTTGGAACGGGTGGAAGGTAGTTATTTCATTTAAACTCTGTATATATTATATATATATATATTAACGCACTTTGATAATACAGTGGCCTCTTTATAAGAAAAAATAAAGCCCTAGTTGCATCTAATCTTCTTTTAAAGGAAGAATCACTGGAAATTCCTCCTGACATTATTTTGCAAAATTGTCTTATGGGTAGCGGTAAAGGTTGCGAAGAATGCACACAGACATTAGTCACATCAAAGGTTTTATTGATGTATCATATTGGATATAATACTTCTACAAGTCCAGATAGGACATATCTGAAAAAAGATTTCCAATGTGGCTGGAGACACCCATTTGTAAGTAAAATCTTGATCTGAATGTTTCTAGTTGTATTATATTTCTTTCATATGTATTGATTCATGCATTTTATTTCACAGAATGGTGATCCAAGTGTTATAACATTATAATAGCATTGTAAATAGTACATATATATTACTATTTATCCCTTTTTATATTTAAAAACAATTAATACCAACTATTATCCCTTAGTAAACTAGACATATTCCCATGAATTTACAACCTTATTCTTTATGCTGTTGGTAAATTAAAATACCAACATTCGTTAGGCCATATAAACTTAATATACTGGTTCTCATAACTCAACCGGTCAGATTTTACTAAATTTGTAAAAAAATTAAAGCATATTTACTATTAGAGTGGTGAAAAGGATTTAAAATATTTGAGAACCAATTTATAAATTTATATGGCATCTCATTAGTCTAAAATTGTCTTTTGGTCACGTAATCAAGTATCAATTTTCACACATTTTACATAGCTTTAAAAAAATTATTTTTACTAATCTTTAACATTTTAATTTAATTTTAAATCAAAAAGGCATGCTTGATTTATTATTTATAGTTTTTTATAATAAATAAATTAATAATGTATAAAATACAAATAAATAAAGCATAGTCATTTTATTACTTCAAATTATGATAAATAAAGCAGAATTCAACCCCATAATTGATGCTTGGTAACTTGACTCATCATTTATGACATTTATTGCTATATATAAGGCTATTTGTATAAGTTTAAGATCAGTGATCTTGGCCAATAATGAAACAATATGCTAAAGCTAATTTTCAGCTTAGCTGCTTTATATCGAATCATATTTCTCGTATAAAATCAAATATATCATTAAATATATAAGTGTGTAAGCGATATATTCAAGAACGGATTTAGACCTATGTATAAAGATACAATATTTAATTGGCATTACCATTATAAATATAACACCTACTGGGCATTAGATTTTTCAATAAAAAAAAAATAAAATCTATATTTAAATATAGCTGATAGTGCCACCCCTGATTGACCAATCAGGGAGCTTCCAGAAATAAGCTGATTTTTGTTTACTATGAACCCACCCCCGCCCGGAAAATCTATGGACAGTTTTTAGGGACAGACAAAATCACGTGAATAGTTAGGTAGAGTTAGGGTTTTAGGTGTTTTAGTAATATCACGTAAATTGCACTGTCCTTACTGTCCATAAAAACTGTCCATAGATCCTCCGCCTCCTCCCCGCCCCCACTCATCCACACCTGATACCCAATTAGCCAATCAGATTTTATGATTATTAAAAAGTTAAATATAATATTTAATAGTAAATAACTTTTAATCTACTGAACCAATTTTGATGATTTAACTACAAAAATAATTCTTTCAATGAAGAGAATTCTAGCAAGCCCAAAATCATAAAAAATCCAATCACAGAAATATGAGATCGGAATACTATAAATGGTTATCATAGTAATACAAATCTATTCCGATTTCAGGGTCGTGTTATTAATCACATAATTATTTTTTATTAGAGGTTTACCCCTCCCTCTTTCTTAATATATATATAGTCAGGTTCTTATATATAATTTCAACTTTTTTTACCCTCTTCCCTCTAAAAAATCACCTAATTTTTGTTACTCTCCTAATAGTTTTAATGATTTTGGGCTTGATAGAATCCTTTTATTAAAAAAAATATTTGGTAGTTGAATTATTAAAATTGATTCAGTAAATAATATTTGGGCTTTTTTAGTCATCTCTGGCCAGAGATATATAAGCTATATATATCTGGCCTATTAGCTAATTAAAACAATCAAAAATCATATGATCCATTTTTTCAAATCGCCAGCAAGTCAGAAGAATTTGTGTAATTCAGGACCCAACCGCACTTTACGAACTTAACTTTTCATGCGCCCAAATCCCATGGTTGGCGATTACATAAAAACAAAAAAAATCTTTTTTTCAAAGATTTTATTGTATCGATCACATGCATTATTTTTTTTTTAAAAAAACCCCCGTAACTTAATATATGCATAATAAATAACAAATACATTTATTTATTTTTTTAAAAAAAAACGTAACATATGTATAATGAATGACAAATATATTTATTTATTTTTTTAAAAAAAACGAAACATATGTATAACGAATAACGAATCATACTACTATTGCATTAAAAAAAAAACTACGCAATATCTGCATAACAAAACTACTGGTACTACTATCGCACAACCCGTAATGAGAACGTTAATAACGCGATAACTTCGGTAAAAAAATCATATCTAAAGAAAAGAAGCACTGATTAATATAGAAAAAAAGAAGAACGTAGTAGCTTAAAACAAGAAACTTACATTGACTCCAACGCAAAGACTCATATAACTACAAGAACAACAACTTTAATATGATAACTCCAATAAATCGCAAGAACAACGACTCCAACGATGAATTCATACCAGGAAAAAGTTTAATAAAAAAAATGTTAGTACTAAGCAAAAGGACACAAAACATATTTCAAAAAACAAATACTTGCTAATTCTCATGCCCATTCAATTACCAACTCGAATTCTAAATTCTAATAACTCCAAGAATGACAACTCTAACGACAAATTCATACCAAGAAAAAGTTCAATGAAAAGAAAATTTTAGCACTGAACACAAACATAGCTCAAAAAAAAAAAAAGTACTTGCTGATTATTATGCCAATTTTATTACCAACCCAGATTCAAAACTTCAATAAATCCAAGAATGACGACCCCAATAATGAATCCACACCAAGAAAAAAAAGTTCAATAAAAAAGAATGCTAGTACCAAAACGAGAAAAAACATACAAAATATAACCCAGGAAAAAAAATTCAATAACCTCGAGAACGATAGTTCCAATGATGAATTTACACTAGAGAAAAAACTTAGTGAAAAAAAATTACTCCAAAAAGCGAGAAAGAGAGAGAAGAGGAAACCAAATTCCAAGTTCTAAAAAAAAGCAAGCTCTAAGTGTTAGCACTAGCAGCAAAAAAAAATACAAGACAAAAAAAAAAACCAGGTTGAAATTACTACGCAAGATTACACGAAAGATGCAAGGCCACGCAAGATCACACAAGAGATGCAAAACCAGGTGCAAGACCACAAGAAGATCACTTATAAGAACACTAGCAAAACACAGTGAAACCACTCTACAAAAACATAAAGAGAAAAATATCAGGCTACAACACAAACTATGACACCAATGACGATACCAACTACGACACCAATAACGACACCAACTGCAAACCAACAAGCGACATCAACAACAAAAGGTGACAAGCTAGATAACAAATAAAAAAAAAATTAGTAAATGAGGAAACAATGAAAGAAAAAAAAACAAAATATGATTATCAATCAAAAAAAAAATATTTATCTATTCGGATTCGGTGATATAGAGTAAGATCGCTTGATTTTGTATTAGCAGTCAGATCAACACATGAATTTTAGTTATGTGATATTCTTGTTATTTGATTGGCTTAAAAGGCCAGAGATATAAGCTATATGGGGCGCAGGCAATAGAAACAGCACATTTTTACAAATTTTTTGAAATTGAGTTTTTATTAGATTTATATAAATTTTGACGTGGTTGACATTTTTCAATTAAAAATAAAAGTCGATTTGCATAATAAAAATCAAGATAATGTTAAAGAAAAATTACATGAGGCTGCATAGAGCCAACACATCACGATATTACCCGATAGTTACATGTTACATTTAACCAATCAAAATCATGAAATTTGATTAATCCCAAATCAGTCTGAAAATCAAAACAAATGATTAAACTCAATTATCTCAAAATAAAATATATGTAAAAATGGGCTGTTTCTATTGCCTGCGCCCCATATATCTCTGGCCAGAGATGTCTGGAAAACCCCTTAATATTTAATTAGTAATTTGTGAGAGATAGGAAAAATTACTATAGTAATACTATATATATATGAGAGAATATTAAATATAATAAAAACAATTAATACCTATAATCTAGAGCCGGAATTAAAATTTCTAATTCCTGTCAAGTCAACATCTTTTGTTTTTCTTAATGATTGGTGCCATAATTCAAAATGCAATTTGTTGTAATGTAATAATTATTTATTACAAAAGCTATAATTGTAATTACATTTATTTTATGTAATAAATATTATTACATGTAATAATATTGTAATAAGTAATAATTATTATTACAGGTAATAATTAATTTTACAAGTAATAAATATTATTACAAAGTAATAAGTTTTAGGGGATCGATTTTTATACCCCCCACGTTTAATATTCATACCCCCTGCAAATTTAACTTTTTTTTAAACTTTGAGTGAAGATATCTTAGTAACTACCAAATCAAATTTAATCAAGTTTTTTTTTCTTTAAATTCTATAAATTCACAAAATCCAAATAAAAAAAAGTTTATTGAATTTGGTCTAGTAGTTGCTAAGATATCTTTTATTAAAGTTTGAAAAAAATCAAAACATCTAACAAAACCAAACTACAAAATTTTCTTTAAACT
Source organism: Gigaspora rosea (assembly GCA_003550325.1). Lineage (NCBI taxonomy): Eukaryota > Fungi > Glomeromycota > Glomeromycetes > Diversisporales > Gigasporaceae > Gigaspora > Gigaspora rosea. Next base: position 61,421 of record QKWP01001438.1, read on the forward strand.
TTGAACGAAGATATCTCTGCAACTACTAAGCCAAATTCAATGAACTTTTTTTTGCTTGAATACTATAAATCTATAGAATTAAAATAAAAAAATTCATAGAATTTAGCTTAATAGTTACAGTTAGGGTTTGCAACGGGCCGGACCAAACCCGGTAATTTGTGGGTTAGGCACTGGTTAGGCTGGGCCTGGGCCAGGCTTGGGTCCAAATTTTAAGCCTGTGATTAATTGGGCCGGGCTTGAGTTGGGCTTGTAAAATAATGGGCCAGGCCTGGGTTTTATAAAGAGGCTCGATAAAACCAGCAATACCCATTAAAAATATATGGTTTTTACTAGTTACAGGCCTATTGTATTTAAATTAAATGTTAAAATTTTATTTTATTTAAACTATAATTTTTTTAATTTAGTTAGCTATTTTTATAATTCTTGAAATACCTAATAAAAATTAACCAAATATCTAGTTAATTTGGTAAAGTATGTAATTTTTAGCATAATATAATATAATAAATTCAAGAATATACATTTTAATAATTAAGTTATTTGAAAAATATAATTATCTTAGTGTTCCAAATTAAAAATTGATTAGTTGTCAAGTTGCCAACTAGTCAATGATAATTTTATTGGACAATTAATTGATTGTGGATGATTAATTAATTAGTAATACTATTTGCAAATTATGGATTGGGCCAGGCTTGTTGGGCCGGGCTTGGGTTGGGGTTGAGTGGGCTTGGGTTGGGCCAGGCTTGGGTTGGGTTGGGTTGGGCTGGGCTAAGCTCGGGCCAGGTTTGGACTTATATTTCAAACCCGTGATGAATTGGGCCGGGCTTGGGCTGGGTTTATAATTCTACAGGCTGGGCTTAAGTTTAGATAAACCCAGCCCAACCCAGCCCATTGAGAACCCTAGTTACTTTTAAAAAAAATCCAAAACATCTATCAAAACAAAAGCTGTACCAAAATTTTTTTTCAACTTTAAATGAAAATAACTTAGCCACCACCAAGTCAAATTTGATAAAATTTTTTTTATTTGAATTATATGGATTTATAGAATGCAAATAAAAAAATTTTTATCAAATTTGGCTTGGTGGTTGCTAAGTTATCTTTACTTAAATTTTGAAAAAAATTTTGGCGCAGCTTTTGTTTTGATAGACGGTTTGGATTTTTTTTAAAATTTGTATAAAGATAACACTGTAACTATTAAGTTAAATTCTATGAAATTTTTTTTATTTTAATTCTATAGATTTATAGTATTCAAACAAAAAAAAGTTCATTGAATTTGGCTTAGTAGTTGCAAAGATATCTTTGCTAAAAGTTTAAAGAAAATTTTGCAGTTTGTTTTGATAGACGTTTTGATAGACGTATTGATTTTTTTCAAACTTTGAGCAAAAATATCTTAGCAACTACTAGACCAAATTCAATAAACTTTTTTTTATTTGAATTCTATGAGTCTATAGAATTTAAAAAAAAAACTTTATTAAATTTGATTTAGTAGTTACTAAAATATCTTTAAAAAAAATTAAATTTGCAGGGGGTATGAATATTAAATGTGGAGGTATAAAAATTGATCCCCCAAGTTTTATTATATAATTATTATTATATTATAAATAAACAAAGCTAAAGCTATAGTATTTATATAAATATATAATATACTTTAATAAATACAATCAAATCTCATTATAGTCACTCTTGATACAGTATAGCTATAATCTTAATTATACTATTTTTAAGTTCAATTTATTATAAACTTTATAAAATTTGACCTTTAAATAGTTACAACTTTTTATAATCATCAGATTCTTGTTTCTTGAGCTGTTAATTATATTGAGGTTTGACTGGATAAAAAAATAAAGTTAATAAATTAAAATTGTATAATATAAATAAAACAAGTAAAACTAATATATTTTAATTAATAAATTATTTTTTTAAATAAAATTAAAATTTAATTTAATTAATTATATATACGGGCCAGTGCAAAAAGATTGATACCTCAATATTTTAATTAAAAAGTACTGCTAATAAAAGTTTTTAAATTATTAATAATATAATTAAATTTTTTTACAATTGAATAACTATGGTATAAATATCATTTTTTTATTAATTATATTATTTTATATTACCTTTATATAAAAATAGATGAAAGCTGACTTTTTAGATAAAAAAAAATTACAAAAATTTTTTCTTAAAAAAATTAGATTTTAATTAATATCTTAATGAATTTGAAAGTTTAAAGCTTGCTACTACGCAAGTAACTAGCTATAGATTCAATAAAACTATATTTAAAATTTCATAAAAAATAATCACTAGATAAAAAGTTATTAAATATTAAAGTTGATGTATTTGTATTAAAAATCATTAATTTACTATATGTACTATATATATTTAATAGTAAAACTAAGCTTAAAATAACTATAAGTAATTTTTTTTTATATTTTATATAAACAAATATTTAAATTTTAAAAAAAAAATAAATGGGTGTGGCGACTTAGAGAAGTTGCCAAGTTGTCACCCCAAGCGGCAGGTCGAGAGTTCAAATCCCACTGGTGACGATAATGAAAAAGAGACCTGTGTTCGGTAACTGTGGCTCAGATTGGTTGGGTATGAAACCTGTAACCTTGGTCCTACCATCGTGAATGGGAGCTTTCGGGCGCAATGGTGTTTGTTACACTACAAATCCAGGGAACCAGAAAAACAGAAACCCGTTTAGCAAGTCCTGAGTAAGGAGGTAGAGAAGATCTAATAAGTGCTACCAAAATAAGGTTGTACTGGGGTCAGAACGAACCTTATAAGGGCAATGTAGGTAACGATATGGCCTTGGCGCAAGTTACTGAAGACCACGATAGTTATATGATGTGGGACATATTCTTGTAAGTGGCTGGCAATTTCTACGAGGGTAAAGTAGCCCTAAGGTCGGTAGTTATTGTGAATAACCCTAGAAAAGCCATAATATATACTGGCTTATAGGTAAGATAGTAATAGGAGAAGCATGGGTCAGAGAGTTTAAATAGGCAGGTTCCGTAGTTGGTCTGCAGGTATGACAGCTAGTGTAGAACCTTCGGGCGGACTACTTAAATTAGACACCAAAAATGCACGTGTGGCTAGTTGTACACTCATTCATGTAACAAATATTACAAATATTCAATAAAACCGTCGGCCAAAGTAGACGGCTATTAAAAAAAAAAAAAAAAAAAAATTTAAAATAATCTTTTTTATTATCTAATAAAATAAAGTTAAATTAAAAAACTTAAATTTTATATATAAAAAATTTTTATTACTATATTACGATCAAATTTATCATTTCTAAATATAGTAAAAATTATTTAAAAAGTTAATACTAAAAATTACTTGATTTTTTATATAAAATAATTAAATAAATTATATTAAACCCTTTCCTATTTACCAAAATAATTTTTTAAATTAAAAAAATTGCATTTTATTACTAAAAAAAATTACTATTAATTTTTATTTGAGGTATCTATCTTTTTGCACCGGCCTATAATCAAATATATTTTATATATTATTATATTAGGGGAGTGACAAAAATCAGTTGATTTTTTAGGGCAGAAGAGGGTAAAAAAAGTTGAAATTATATATAAGAACCTGACTATATGTATATTAAGGAAGAGGGAGGGAGTAGGCATCTAATAAAAATAATTAGGTGATTTATAACACAGCCCTTATTATATGTAATAAATAATATTATATATAATAATGTTATTTATATAAGAATTAGAAACTCTCTTCTGTACATCACCGAAAATCGCAAAAATAAACAAACAGTAGAGATAAACTGCAAATTCTTATTTAGTATACTTGTTACAGCACCATTTGGGCTTGGCCCACCGCATAGAATACAATCTTAACTATATTTGGCAAGAGGAACTACTCTGCAGCCTTTGCTACACCAATTTCCTTAAAAAACTTGTTGCCGACAATGTCGGCAACAATATCACTTAATGAGCCCGTCGACGAGAACGTCAAAAGAGGACCCCGGACATCTCTCATATCCTGAAACACGATTGTTAAAATGAACAGTATTACCCGGGTTTCTTAACTTTTCCAAAAATCTCAACCTAGGTCATAACTGATCTGCACAAATTTTAAGATTTTTGCTACCTCTAAAATCAAGTAAATTTGCTAAAAATTCAATTATTACATGAAGTTTTTATAGTAATTGCTAAAAACTAAATTATTATATTTAGATAGTGCTCTTAGGTTCAGGAGCTCTAAAAAAATTTGTGCAGCATATAAAAATACATTTTACTGGCATATTTACTTTTATATTTCTTGAAAATTTAAGAAGAGATACTTAATTTTGGATTTTTTGATCAAAAAATCAAAAATTAAGCATCTTTTCTTAAATTTTCAAAAAATATAAAAGTAAATTTACTTGCATAATGTATTTTTATGTGCTAAATAAGTTTTATTAGAGCAAAATATTATAATCATTTAATAAAATTTTGGGTATAATATTATTTTATTAATAAAATTAAGGAATTGCTATTCGATTTTGTCACTTAAATATTTTAACTTTTAAAACCTTTTATTAATATTATCTCTATAAGTTCTTGATCAAATTTAATAAAATTTTTTTTATTTGAATTCTATGGATTCATACAATTAAAATAAAAAAATTTTCATCAAATTTGGTCAAGAACTCGTAAAGATATCTTTGATGAAAGTTCCTGTAAACAATTTCAACGCAGCTTCTTTGCAATATGTTTTTTTTTGCTTTTTCAAAATAACCCACTGTTCGGCGATGATTTACAAGAAATTTTACTATGCTAACTAAAAAAAAATTTATAACAAGACTTATAGCGCATATCACGGACTAATAGAATCTCAAATTTCATGAAAAAATATTGAAAACTCATAAAGATATTAACGTTTTTGTAAATTTGAACGCATACGTTTTCGCAAGTTTTCCCCTAAATTCAAATGCTTCTGGAGGCACTTTCTCAAAATGAAAATACAAAATACAATTAAATAAGTTGATAGAATAGATATTCAAGAGTTTTCAGTTAAAATTTTATCAAAAACGGATTAATATTGATGAAGTTTTAATGATTTTTTCAATTTGCTTCCAGATTCGGGATTTTCTAAAATTTTCAATTTTGATCAAAATAGAAAAATCACCATCACAGGCTAGATTTTCACAAGTTCAAATGAAACAAGTTACTGCGCACTAATAAAATCAATAGAGAATAGATTAAAATTTTGCTTTCTAAAATTTCAAGTTATTTGGTTAAATATTCATTCTATAATAGCTTTTTTCATTTGACGCAGCTTCTTTTAAAAAAGCTGCACCAAAATGAAAAGAAGCTATTATAGAATGAATATTTAACCAAATAACTTGAAATTTTAGAAAGCAAAATTTTAATCTATTCTCTATTGATTTTATTAGTGCGCAGTAACTTGTTTTATTTGAACTTGTGAAACCTAGCCTGTGATGGTGATTTTTCTGTTTTGATCAAAATTGAAAATTTTAGAAAATCCCGAATCTGGAAGCAAATTGAAAAAATCATTAAAACTTCATCAATATTAATCCGTTTTTGATAAAATTTTAACTGAAAACTCTTGAATATTTATTCTATCAACTTATTTAATCGTATTTTGTATGTTTCATTTTGAGAAAGTGCCTCCAGAAGCATTTGAATTTAGGGGAAAACTTGTGAAAACGTATGCGTTCAAATTTACAAAAACGTTAATATCTTTATGAGTTTTCAATATTTTTTCATGAAATTTGAGATTCTATTAGTCCATGATATGCGCTATAAGTCTTGTTATAAATTTTTTTTTAGTTAGCATAGTAAAATTTCTTGTAAATCATCGCCGAACAGTGGGTTATTTTGAAAAAGCAAAAAACCATATTGCAAAGAAGCTGCGTTGAAATTGTTTACAGGAACTTTCATCAAAGATATCTTTACGAGTTCTTGACCAAATTTGATGAAAATTTTTTTATTTTAATTGTACGAATCCATAGAATTCAAATAAAAAAATTTTTATTAAATTTGATTAAGAACTTATAGAGATAATATTAACTACAATTATTATGTGAATTACTAACTAATTCACATCTCTATGCAATTGCATTACATATTTATTTGTTTATTAATATACAATTACGATCAATGATCATAATACATATGTGGGGTAAGTACTAAGTTGCTATTGATACTAAAACCCGATTACATGCTACAACTACTTTTATTTATTTTTAATTATAATTGATTATTACTTTAATCTATATAGACATTAACAACTTGTTATATCTGAATCGATCATTATAGCACAACTTAACTTGTTACAATAATTTTTGCAAAAATGTGGGTAAATTGCTAAAAATAAAATATAACATGCATAAAATCTTTGTAATTCGCCAAAATATTCAATTATGATCCTTTTTAAAATTAACTTCAATTTGCTAAAATTTAAATTTGGACCTTAGATCAAATTTGAATCAATTTGCTAAAAAAAAAATATAACATATATCAGAGATGTCTGGGGTCCTGTCAAAAGTATAGCCCATTCACCTATGGAAACTGATATCTTGGATGACCAATACTTTAACGAACAACCCAATAAAAAAAAAAAATCGTAACCATCAAACCGCCTGCCCTTCGAACTCCAATATTTTGGCCCCAACACTTGAAAAAATTCGCCCAGAAAGTGGCGATTCCAGCATACCCCCGTCAATTCTAGAAATGACGTCATGTGACGATCCCTCATCAAAACAAACCTTTTCGGTCCAGTCCCCAACCCAGGACCCGACACCACTATCCCAATTAGGACCTCAACAAAATATTCCCACACACACCGAACTTGGAACAATGGAAATCATAGAAATCAACCTAGAACCAAATGCCGACTCAGAAAAGGATACCTCGTCGACCGGAACAATTACAGAAACTGACAACATCCCAAAAACATATAGTCAAGTACTTGCCTGACTTGGCACCTCTACTACCACCCGACATACTCAACACCCCGACCTTGTCAAAACTATTAGAACTTGAACTGAGTCAATCCGACTTACCCTGTCCGACCTAAAAACAGACCCTTTCGACCTCGACACTTGAACTAAGGACAAAATCATTGAAGCTTTCGCATCCCCTCAGTTGCTTCAAAATTTGATTGAACACAAACTAAAGACCAAGCCAACCAGTGAACACATTCCATCGGCCATAGAAGCGAAATTATTTCATAAAGATTGAGCTTTTTTCCGCACTTTCACTAGACGACATGACACCCGTCCCCACACCAACAGCAGTTTACTAAACTGCTTAACAATACAATAGAAAAATTTAAAGAACAGAACGGAGCATACATCCTTAACAAAACAAATAGAGATCAGATCTTTGACCTTCTTAGAAAAAAACTGGCAATTGATTTTTGGACAAACGAAGAATTCACTAATCTAGACTCATATAAAATCGCCTGTTATACATTGTACTTAGCGGGCTTCGCTAAAATAAAAATTTGTATAGAATTCGAAGCTCTGAAAAATTGATAAATGATATCAAAACGAACCTACTACAAAAACTGCCAGAAACACCTGAAGATTTAGACCCACAAATTAGGGATGCATTGCCCTTCTGACTCCGACTCAAAGATCGTACACAAATCAGGGCCGCCGCCATAACCCTACATCAAGTCTTCACTTTTAACCTTCTCCCAAATTCTTATATCACTAACACAAGAATTCCTATACCGGCATACCCTGCCGATTTAAATAACGAAACAAAAAAGATTTTTCCAATCACCACCAGAACAGAATTAAAAAAGATCAGGCAACACAGACAAACCCTCTTGAAATACTACATTTTCAACCGTATACCGGCAACTTATTTTGAATTACCGCCTAAAAGACCTCACCTCCCACTAACTCCTCAAGACCTTGTCCCTCGTTTACAAAGACTTTTTCCGTTTTACCCACTAACAGTGACCACTTTTGGGAGAACATCAAACTCCTGAGGGAGGTATATACCTTCTGAGTCCTACCTAATGACTACCTAATCAGCAAGAGAAGGCTACCAACAAACCCCGAACAATTAGGATTAAAGGAATTTTCCTTTCTTATTAATGATTTAGAAACTCTATCAAAATTCTATCAAGTACTCCCTAAATACTATGCAAGGCCGGACCCCTCCCAAAAGCCTATGTTTCCTTCAATTACTCTGACAAACCTGACCTTCCATATGACTCAACCCTAGTAACGAAAGTAAACTTGACTCTTCCCATTAAAACATCAAGGGAATTAGTAATTGCAGCCCGCAAGTTGAGACAACATTACTTTTTCCACTCAATTCCTGAGGAATGGATCGACATACCTCCTCCGAAGGTCCCTTCTAAAGTTGTTTTTTGAAGTAAATATTGATGTTTATGTTCTTATTTTACGGATTTAAAAAAAATAAGGGAATTAGGAAGAGAAAAAGAACAATTGAATGATGATTTACGAATGACCTTCCAAAATTACCATTAGACAACGACCAAATTAATAACCATATAAAGGAAAGCGACTCTTCCCCACCGCTCATCTTTTCAATTACTTCACAATCTGATATTCCAAAGGCGACGGAACTCCTGAGAAAGTTCTTCACTATTAACTTCCTTCCCGACTCACTCTTCAATGTTCCTCCCTTCTCTCCCCAAGCTGGAATTTATTTGAAAGAGATCTACCACTTACAGTAGACACCGAAATGACTTCATCTGCGCCAGATAACAACAACAACACATTCACCAATAAGTGATCACTCAATACTACAATCTCAGGACACCTCCACCCCTCCAACCATGTCTACTTCAAACCAAAACGATGTATATAATTTCAAAGAAAAAACAAACATAGCTACTCACAACATTAGAGAAATTAATAATCTCACGAAACTTCATCTCTGAATAGATTACTGCCTACAAGAGAGACTTTACATAGTCAGCCTAACGGAGACTAAATTGAAAAGCACCTCTAACACCACTTCTAACCCACATTACAAAATTTTTACTTCTAATTATACCCCAACCTCAACACAACTTAGAGAAGCTAGTATGGGTACAGCAATATTAGTCCACAATACCCTTCAACCATATATACATGATATTATTACCTTTCTGAGTACCGCCATTTACATCTATTTCTTCTTTCCCGACAACAAAACTCGAATCATCTCGCTATACTTACTTTCTAACAACAACGAGCTATTAACTCGCACACAAAAACAAATATCACTTTGGGTTACTGAAGCCAAGAAGAAAAACTGGCAAAATACTCCTCTTAGGAGATTTTAACGCCAATCACAATTCCCACAAAAAACATAGAATACCAATCTTTTCGGACCTACTCTCTAACAACCTCACCAGCTTAATAGACTTTCATAAAATTTCTGAACCGACTTGGCTAGGTCGGGGCCTTAGTTCTCAAATAGACGATATCTGGACCTCATTTCAAAACTTATTGGACTTCGACCCCTGTTAGAAATCGATTCAACTGGCATTACCGATAGCGATCACAAAATTTTGATCACGACATGGTACACAAACTTCGTACTAGCAACTCCCTGGAACAAAAAAAAGAAACAGAAAATCTTTTGCTATGAAAAAACCACAACTGAAGATTGGGAAAACTTTTGCAATAAGACAGCAACTCTACTAACAAACTCTAATTTTCCACCTGATATAACTAATCCTGAACAATTAAACAAAAGCTAGAATCTGTAGTCGAATGCAATCCAACAAGCAGCAAATCTTCATATCCCGAGAACCACTATCACCTCTAGAACAGTCCACTCCCTCTCCTTAAAGGCTACGAAGCTACATAATGCCCTAAAACATATAAACAAATGCCTCCATACTCTCAAGAAACCTACCCCACCCCTTGCGGTACGGTACCTACTCTCGGCCATCAACAAACACTTAGTCAACACACTATCGTTGGCGCAACTCCCCACTTTCTCCTTAACTTCCTTGGCCTTATCCGCTATACCACTAAACTCACATGATACCTATTATACGGCAACCTTTAAACATATCAAAGAAATCAAAACTGCCATATGGAAAAACAGGAATGCAGAAACATATCTCCAACAATCAGAAAAAATAAAATTTTACACCAACCGTCGATAAAACGATTTCAAGGATAATACCAGCAGAATGATAAACAGCATCCTAAAAAAAGGAAAAGACCATATTAACTTCGATAAAATCGTTATTTCGGACTCTATAATCACTAATCCACCAGAGATTAAAGATGCCACACGCACACACTTCAAAAATTGGACAAGATATAACCCGATGAACAAAGAACATTGGGATGAATGGAAATCTCATTACACACCAAGAGATGAAATCAACCCATCGATATATAAAAACCTACTACTCCCGTTTACGTTAGAAGAACTTACTGATGTTATTGCAAAAGCTCCGGTACATAAAGCCACGGGGCCTAATGGCATATCTAACGAAATGCTCAAACACCACTCAACTCATGCCCTGGAACGCCTATTAAAAATTTTCAATGCAAGCTTATGGCTGGAGAAAGTTCTGCAACCTTGGTTGATGTCCAATATCTGGGCCATATCGAAGAAAGCACACTATAACTACGATTTAAATACCACCTGTCCCATAACACTAATTGATCATTCAAGGAAAATATTCACTAAACTCCTTACTAATAAACTCTCTGATACACTCTTTCGCTATCAAGTTCTTTCTCCACTAAACTATGCAGCCTTACCGTTCCAATCCACTCTCCAACCAATCTCCCAACTTTCATCAATTATCGAAACAGCCTTGACCCAGAAACGGGAACTTTGGCTCTTACTGCAGGATATGTCGAAGGCGTTCGACTCGATTCTTATTTCTACTCTTATAAAAGCAATGGAAAGAATTAAACTACCCACACCCTTCATTAACCTAATAGGTTTTATTCTCTCAAACCGGTCAAACCAAGTAATAACTAGCCATGGTAATACTAGCTCCTATTCGGTAGAAGACAGAATAGATCAAGGGGAAACGATCTCCCAATCCTCTGGATTATCTATTACGACCCTCTTATTACTCGCATCTCTACTGAACATGCTGGTTTCACACAAACACTTACCACAACTACCCAACCCAAAGAAATTTGTACATCCATAATGGCTTACATGGACGATTCCATATGGATTACCTCGGACAAATCAACTCTAGAAGGCATCTTAAAGACAGCTAACTCTTTTTACAAACTAACAAATATAACTGTTAACCTTTCTAAATCGGTTCTAGCTACAAATTCTAAATGCGAAGACAAAACAATAATGTTCAACAACCAAACCATCTTGGCAAACCCTAATTCAAAACCTTTCAAATACCTTGGCGCGTGGTTTTCACTCAACTCCAATCCCTCTCGATCCCAAAAAATTATCATGGCCGAATTCAAACAATGCATTGGAATGATGAAAAAAGCAATCATTACGGAAAAACAAGCCATTTACCTAATTAATAATATGCTAATCCCTAGGCTCGAATATAGGCTCTATAGTTCGTTCCTCACCCCTAACCAACTAACTACTCTAACCAACAGTTGCACTAACTTAGTCAAAAACAAAGCAAAACTCTTACGCGGGGTACCCAATTCATTTCTCTTTCATTCCAACATCTACGGTCTAAAAAATATTTCTCAGATTCAATCAGTTGTACTGACAAAAAATCTCCTGAAGAATATCAACCACCCTTGCTCCGAGAAGTCATTCCTTAAAATTAGGCTACAGGATCTTTAAGACTCCACCAAAACACACCGTTCCATCCTTCTTGAACTGCCACTATTCCCTAAAAACCAACTTTATACGTACACGGCTCAATCTGTAATAGCGATTCATAACAACAACATTCAATTTACTTGTAATATCGAAACTGACTGGCCAAGGCCTTTACCCAAAATGGGAACTTCAATTAATGATATACTAATACACCACCCACGATCTCATCTTCTGAAAGAGAAAGCAAACCAACATGATATCAAATACATTGAACAATTCTTAAATTCAAATAATACGGAACTTTTTGACTGGAAGCACTTTCATCATAATATTGGAAAAATACCACCAGGACGAATTCCACGCTGGTTCACAGAAATCCAGGACCTTATCACAAACAACACTAATCCCTCGACACAATATATTTATCCAAATCCCTGTACTCTGATGAAATGGAAACCCGGCAGGAATCAATGGACAATTACTTCTGATATGATAATCGGAAAAATTAATAGTAGGGCAACTCAATTCGCTCAAATTCGCCACTATACAAAGACAGACAACAACAAAGTAATTCTGTGCTCCGGGTATGAGCTAAAGGATCCAGCCCTTAAAAAAAAAACTGTTATTTTACCTGTAATTTAAACAACTTATATACGTTACAGATATCTTCCCATAAAAACATACATACTGACCTTAATGACATAGAACTAGCACTCTCCACCACCTCTTTAAAAAACCCCAGAACTAGAACAACTCCTCCCACTATAACTACAATATAACGAACAGAACTTGTCCACTTACCGCTTTCTCGGACTTCTCAATGGAAACATGGGAAAGAATAATCAAAACTCACGACAAATCTCAACGACGGAACTTTATATCTATACTTCACCATACGACAAAGTCACTAAAACTCCGATAGCGATATGCTCATTCCAAAATTCTCAAGCCACTTGGGGCTGTACAAACAAACACTGGCCTAGTGCAGAAAACGCAGCTCTCACATTACTCGCCTTTATATCCACAAGTCTCTTCCCTGGAACCAAGATCTCGATCACATCTAATAACAGCCGCTTTCTAACTCTGCTAGAAGAGGCGCATAACAACCATCCATTTAGACTTCAATCTCTAGACAAGAACGATTTTGCTCTAACGTTGATCATGGTCAGAGCACTCACTTCCAACCTAAAGCTTGAATGCCACTTTAATAAAGACTTACCTCGCCCTAGCAGACTGGACAACCTATTGAAATTGAATTTCACTCCTCAACAATACCTTTACAACCGATACATTCCCACCTTCAATAATATACCCTGCACCTACAATTTTAAAATAATTCTGAAGGATATTATGAGTATAATTAATCACACAAATTGGATAAACCAAAATAGAATCAATTATTGGATCAACGAATACCCTGATATACAAACACGAGCCACAATCTCATACTTATCATTTGAAGAAAAACCTCTTTTATTATCTACTAACCCAGCTTTTTCTCAACTAAAAAGCTTCAAAATCAAATTACTAGCCAATGAACTCCCCACCTTAGAAACACTTCATTACAGGAATCCCACAAAGTATCAAGATTTCTGATGCCCATGCTGTCTTGCCGCACCGGAAACTACCGCCCACCTTATTACATGTATTTCCAACCCCTCTACTATAACCTCGTTGCTCAAAGATACCATCAACACTTTGGCTACGGAACTGGAATTGGATTTTTTCCAACCAATGGATTTTATTTCTGCCTTCAAAAATCTTTATGTAAACAAAAATTTGCCCCTCGGCTTCATTACCACGGCCACCCTAGCACCGTTTTACAAGACAACGAGACAGGCACAAATATGCACCGGCTCTTCATCACCTCATTACAAAGGTGATACACCACAAAATATGGTTACCCTCTAGACAATACCGCCACAACGGTATTCTTCCACTCCCTCTTCCTTTAGATAGATTACTTCACTTCCCTGACTATGCAGGTCTTCCCCAACAATCTCCTATCCATTACTTAGATAAATACGTCACCAAAGGGCGATCCTCCTTATTCTATTCCGAAAACTGAGGTCTAGCGATCTTAGCACAGCTTAGGTCGAGAGTAAATCAGCTCTTACCCCTATTTTTCTAAAATTCTTTTTTGATGTATACTTTGTATAATCTTATAAATTGAATTAATAAAAAATTAGAGGATAGACCTCGTTGTAAAAAAAAAAAAAATGTTATTTATATAATAATATTATTATATAATATTATTATATATAATAATATTAGTATTGTTAAATCATATCACTAGTGTCAACACTACTATAATTTTTTATTATAAGCTATAGTGTAATGTGAAAATCAGATGTAATGTAAATTTTTTGATATTTTTTAAAATAACTATTATGCAAAAATTCAGGCATAAAATCATTTTTGAGGCTTTAGCAAAAGAAATTTCTTATGAAATTTTGGTATAACAATACTTCTATGCCATTTCAGGCCTTAACCCTACCTAATATTAATTAGAATTTAATTTTTGTTTTTATTTTGATTTGTATATTATACAAATTTCATATGACTAATGCTAAACACCACAGATTCAATATATAGTTTTTGAATATTATTATTATATTATTACATGCAATAAATAATATTATATGTAATAATATTTCATATAATAATATTATATGTAATAATATTATTACATTATTACATGTAATAAATATTATTACTTGTAATAATATTAAATATAATAATATTAAATATAATAATATTAAATATAATAATATTAAATATAATAATATTAAATATAATAATATTAAATATAATAATATTAAATATAATAATATTAAATATAATAATATTAAATATAATAATATTAAATATAATAATATTAAATATAATAATATTAAATATAATAATATTAAATATAATAATATTAAATATAATAATATTAAATATAATAATATTAAATATAATAATATTAAATATAATAATATTAAATATAATAATATTAAATATAATAATATTAAATATAATAATATTAAATATAATAATATTAAATATAATAATATTAAATATAATAATATTAAATATAATAATATTAAATATAATAATATTAAATATAATAATATTAAATATAATAATATTAAATATAATAATATTAAATATAATAATATTAAATATAATAATATTAAATATAATAATATTAAATATAATAATATTAAATATAATAATATTAAATATAATAATATTAAATATAATAATATTAAATATAATAATATTAAATATAATAATATTAAATATAATAATATTAAATATAATAATATTAAATATAATAATATTAAATATAATAATATTAAATATAATAATATTAAATATAATAATATTAAATATAATAATATTAAATATAATAATATTAAATATAATAATATTAAATATAATAATATTAAATATAATAATATTAAATATAATAATATTAAATATAATAATATTAAATATAATAATATTAAATATAATAATATTAAATATAATAATATTAAATATAATAATATTAAATATAATAATATTAAATATAATAATATTAAATATAATAATATTAAATATAATAATATTAAATATAATAATATTAAATATAATAATATTTTGGTGCACCGTGCACCCCCTAATCACGGGGATATAAACTGATGATCATCGATAATCTGATTATCAGTTTTTTTTTTATTATCGTTATTATTATTAGATAATGCGTTTACTAACACTTTCCGGTAATAGAATTTTGTTATTGTTGCTATCGACATTGTCATTACTGGTGTCGTAATTATCAGTGGCGTCATTACCAGTATCGTCGTGTTGCCATTGTTCTATTTCTAATGCCACCATTCCAGGTAACGGGTTTTGGTACCTTTTTTTTCGCTTGTCCGCTTTGTGTACTAGTCTTTGGTGGGTATTTATTGTGCTTGTTGCTTTTGTTTCCTGGTTTGGAAACGCGTTCAACACGTCTCATTTCTTTTTTTCAGTGATTTTTCGCTTTTCCACTTCATCTATGTTGTTTTTGTTCCTGGTCTTGAAACACATCCAATTAACAACCCATTCCTTTTTCTAGTGATTTTTATTTTTCAACTTCGTTTACTGGTCTTGGGTGGTATGTCTTTTCGTCGCTTATTGTGTTTCTTTCATTATGGAGTCGACCAGCCGGTGTATTTTCTTTTGTCATTGGTGGTTATTTCTAATATGCCTTTTGGGTAACGGGGATTACGTAGTTTGTGTGCCTCCTTTTTTAGCTTGTCCATTTCGTGTACTGGTCCTGGGTGGGTATTTATTGTGCTTGTTGCTTTTGTTTCCTGGTTTTGAAACACATTCAACTATCGTCCCATTTCTTTTTCTAAGTGATTTCACTTTTCCACATCGCATATCAGCCTTGAGTAGGTATTGCTGTTTTTGTTCCTGGTCTAGAAACACGTCCAACTAAAGTCCCATTCCTTTTTCCAGTGATTTTTGTTTTAGCTTCGTTTACTGGTCTTGGGTGGTATGCCTTTTCGTCGCTATTGTCTTCCTTTCATCGTTGGATCGACCATTTGGTGTATTTTCTTTTGTTACTAGTAGTGATATTGGATTTTGGAATTTCGTCTCAGGTGTGTATTTGTGTTTTTTTTCTTGTTTTCTGCTTTTTTATATTATTCGACTATATTGATCTTTTCTTTCATGTAAACTTTTGTCTTGCTTTTGTGATTTGAGCGTTGTAGGTGTCTCTGCATATGGTTATTGCTCATGTAACGTTTATGTTTTAGTAATTAGGTTAGGGTTAGGGTTAGGGTTTGTGCATTTAGAATTAGAGATAGATTGAATATGTGTTTAATGAAATGGAGTGAAGCGGAGGCGATAGCCGAAGCAAAGTGACTCCAGGGTGTTGCTAAGCATAAGCGAAGCAACACAAACTGTACTGTATCTATATTTGCATTAGTGATAGAATAGTTAAAATCACAAATTCTTTTAAATAAAATAGAATTTTGTATAAATAAAATTCTTAATAAATTAAATGAAAAAATCGTAATATTACTGTCTCATATTGATCACGTCGATCTCGTGATCCGGCCTCCATTGATCACGTGATCCGGGGGTGCACCATTTTTTAAAATCCTAATATTAAATATAATAATATTAAATATAATAATATTAAATATAATAATATTAAATATAATAATATTAAATATAATAATATTAAATATAATAATATTAAATATAATAATATTAAATATAATAATATTAAATATAATAATATTAAATATAATAATATTAAATATAATAATATTAAATATAATAATATTAAATATAATAATATTAAATATAATAATATTAAATATAATAATATTAAATATAATAATATTAAATATAATAATATTAAATATAATAATATTAAATATAATAATATTAAATATAATAATATTAAATATAATAATATTAAATATAATAATATTAAATATAATAATATTAAATATAATAATATTAAATATAATAATATTAAATATAATAATATTAAATATAATAATATTAAATATAATAATATTAAATATAATAATATTAAATATAATAATATTAAATATAATAATATTAAATATAATAATATTAAATATAATAATATTAAATATAATAATATTAAATATAATAATATTAAATATAATAATATTAAATATAATAATATTAAATATAATAATATTAAATATAATAATATTAAATATAATAATATTAAATATAATAATATTAAATATAATAATATTAAATATAATAATATTATTACATGTAATAAATGTAATTACAATTAAGGTTTTAAAAAACCTCATGTAATAAATATATAATAAATATAATTGCAATAATTAGCTAATTATGGCACCAATCATTAGTTTTTCTAATAAAACTGTAGAGGCAAGTTTTCTTTTTAAGTCTTTTTTTGAATTTTGCTTTTCTAAAACTAAATAACTATTTTTAATCTTTTTTTTTTAATGGTGATAAAATTATTCAAATTGGCCTAATATATCAAAAGATATTCTCATTTTTGTCTTTATAATTATATGAAATTTTTTTGTAGATTGCAAAGAAATTTCATATAGCCACAAAGACAAAAATAAGAATATCTCTTGATTAGTGATACCACTGAAATTGATTTTTGAAAAAAGACCTATTTCGTCTTCATTAGAGAAAATTAAAATTTTTTATAAGAAAGAGCAAATAAAATTTATATAGATATGTTCCTTATAATTTCATCTATTCAAAAAAAGTATCAGATAATTTCGTCTTTCAAGTAAAGTAGGTCAAAAACAATTTCGTCTTCAAATTTTAATTTCAGGTTTTCAACCCCGAAATGCTTTCGTTCTCATATATACTCTTGATATATTAGGCCAATTTGGATGATTTTACCACTATTAGAAAGAAAAAACTTGTTTCTACAGTTTTGTTAGCAATACAAAAGATGTTAACTTGGCAGGAATTGAGAAATTTTAATTCCGGCTCCAGATTATACATATTAATTGTTTTTATTATTTAATATCCCCATTTTATATATAGAAATTCTGTACATCTTTCATGAATCACGAATTAAAATTAATTTTTAATTGAAGAGTGTGGTAACTTAGCAGATTGGATAAGTTGTCACCTCAAGCAATTGGTAATTACAGGTTCAAGATTCAAATCCCACTAAAAACGGGTTAAAAATTATACTTGTGTTACTATAACCTGAACTGGAAAACCAAGCTGGATCGGTAGATCTGTAACCTGGGTCACACCAAGGGTGCATTGGATTTTCGTAATACCAATAAACATATTGGAAGCTTTTGAGCACATAAAGATAGGTCCCGAGCAATCTATAAACAGCTAACAATTTTAAAAAATTGTTATATATTTCTAAAAATAGAAAAAATCTACAGAAAAACAGTTAAAAATAAGTATTAATATTACTAAATATAGAAAAGATCTACAAAAAAATAGTTAAATAAGCAAAAACAAATTGTCACCTATCTATGTATAGCTCGAGTCCTATAAAGATTCTCCTGGGCGCAGGAAAAGAAAACATGCTTGGCAAGACCTAAGTGAAGAAGTAACTGAACTTTCGACAATGCTGCAAAATAGAGTCAGATTGAGCCGAAGCTGGAAAAAATCTGGACGAATTAGGGCTTGGAGAAAGTCCCTCACCAATCGGGCTGCCAGAGTTGTACTGAATAGGAATTGGAACCGTTTAACTGTTTAAAAATTGCTCTATAATTCCGGGCAGAATTACATTGGTCGTAGGCCGGAATTATTTTAATGCTGGCCAAATTAACCGGTTAAACAGTTAAACAATTAAACGATTAAGAAAAATTTCAGGCGGTTCCAATCCCTAGTACTGAAGAAAAAAGACATGTGTTTCGGAATCATGTACCATAAAATGGAAACCATTAGGACACTTAAAGCCTAGTAGTGGTCAAAACCGTTATTCACTTATCCGGATATTTGTATAGTTAGTAGAGATGTTAAATTGACAAGCAGTTTGGTTTATGCCTGAAGCATACCTGCTTGGATACCGAAGTAGACTGAACTGGTTTTTACAAACCAGTTAATATAAGCATGCTTATATAAGCAAAGTTATATAAGCATGCTTATACAAGCATGCTTTATATAAATAAACTTGTATAATAAAATATCAAATTGCTTAAGCAATTTAGTTTATACTTAAAGCATTCTTACTTTGATACTAAAACAAATTAAAACTGGTTTTTATTAAAATTGTTTAAAAATATCAAAAAACTAAATTTCAATAGTACTATTGCCCAATATATAAATATTAAAAGAACAATTATACCAATATATTATTTAATTTAAAATTTATATTTTAAAAAAAAACTCAAAATAATTATAATTTCAAAGAATTAAATCTTATATATATAAATATTATTTTGAAATAATAATTCTAAGTTTTATTAGAGTTAAAATAAAAACTAAGTTAGCATAAGGTTAAATATTAGCATATTATAGTTATTTTGATTTTAATTTTGTATTTGATATTTAGATTATATTCAGAATTATGTATTTATAGGATTGTGATTTTCAGAATTGTAATTATTCAGAAGTTATTAAAACATATAAAAAATTATTTATAAAAATTTTCAAAATTTGATATAGTTGGGTTATGAAAACCAATAATTAACTTTTTATAGCTATTGTAACAAAAATTTAATTGTTAAATTATTAACAGATAAAGCCAATAAATATGTATCCTTAGAATTTATTTGAAGCATATTTGCTTTAAACAAATTTAATTAAGCTAATTTAAATCATATTTACTTTTGAGCAAATTTGAAGCATAATTGCTTTAAGCAGGTTTGAAGCATTAAAAGCATAATTGCTTTTAAGCAGTACTTAAAATATTTATAAGCAAACTGTAAAAGTTTGTGCTTGGAACCTGCTTGAGCAGAGTTTATATAAGCATTTTAATATCCCTAATAGTTAGCATATATCCGGATACCATAAATGGCTTACGGGTAATAACCTTTATCCGTTAGTTTTAAAAAGGATAATCCAGCAGGTATCCGCAGGTATCTGCGGGTATCCGTCAATGTTTGTGGCATCTGCAAATAATTGCAGATATCTAGATATAAATTAAAGCAGTATATTAGACCATGACATTTGATAGATGCAATCCGGATATCCATTAAAATTTTAAATAGAAAAACGAATAATGGAAGTACATTTATGCAATGTGGTAAATTTCCAGTTATTACCATAGTAAAGAATAACTGGAATTTACTTTTTATCCACTATTGCATATATGTACATGCCCAAAAGATAAAATTAATAAAAGTTGAGGATAAAGCAAACAATGATTTGATAAGTGAAAAGCACCCATAAAACTTACCCTAAAAACATCTATTTATTCTACCTTTTTACCCGTAAAAGCATCCAAATATCCATTAGCCCACCTATCTACCTATTATTACCCACCTGTCGGTAAGAACACAAAGAGAACCATAAATAAATAAAAGAATAACCAAAAAAAACAAAAATAAATAAATAAATAAATAAGGTAAAGAAAGCGAACTATTAGAAATAAATTAAAATTTAACAAAAAAAGATTAAAAAAAAAGGTAAAAACTAAAAAATTAAAAAAATAAATACTGTAAAAAAAAGATTAAAAAAAACATTAAAAAAAATAAAAAAAATAGAGAATTGAAATTAGAGTATAGCGAAAATGAGCATGGTGGATATTTGTTTTAATTGGTCAAAAAAATGTAAACAAGTAAACTATACAGACCCGATTAGGAAATCGGGTTCTAGAATAACCAACAAAAAGATCCGCAAATTTTATTGGTCCTTGCTTTTTTTTTTTTTACTTTAACTTCACCACAGGGTTTTATTACGATATATGTATAGATAAATACTACAAAGCTCATAGATCTAATCATCCCAATTAATCCCTTCCGATCAACTGCCTACAAAAAGATAAATAAGACCTAAAGTTAAAGCTTTACTTTACATATTTTAGGTCAGAAAAAATAATTTGTAGCACTTTAAACGATCTTTCCATAGTGTTCACTTACTGGAAGTCAAGAATGAAAGGTTTGTTATGCATTCGGAATAAACTATTTAGGCTCATAGAGATTCACTTTTATTTGTAATTATTTATTAATCAAAACGTTTGGAGTAAATTATTTAGATATAAAATCTTATGGTCTGTATATATTAGGGTTCCTCAAATTCAAATCAAATCAAATATTGGGTCAATTTGAATTTGATCAAATCAAATTGACTCTGATTTGAATTTGATTTTATTCAAATATTTGGATTTGAATTTGATTTGAATTTGAATTTTTAATAGTAATTTTCAAATCAAATCAAATATTTGTCAAATCAAATCAAATTTGGTCAGATTTGAATTTGATTAAATCAAATATAGTTAAATTTGAATTTGAATTTGATCAAATATTTGATTCAAATATTTGAAGATCAAATCAAATTGCGAAACCTAGTATGTATATTGGTTGAGGTACAGAACTTAGACTGGAGAAAAATTTTAACTAGCCAAAGGTTGATTTCGATGAACAAAATGTGAGAGCGTAATAATTTTGTAATTACTTAAGGATTTATATTATTTCACTTTGAAGATACCACATTTTAGCAACAATGTTATTTTATAGACGATTAATTAACAGGCAAGCACATTTCATAGACCATATATTTTACTAAAAGTTCATGTTTTTTTATAAGCCGCATTAACTCTAATTTTTAACATAACCTTGACGAACTTGTCTATCAATTAATCGTAAGCTCATCATTAAAGTGTGATGTCTTCGAAGTGATTGTCGGTAAGCTTATTAGAACTGAGAATTTCTTATCTCATTCCTATTACTACCTTATACTTTGCCACCCTTATTCTTTATATTATTATACCAGGTAGTTCAAAAGTTCCAAAACATGATCTCTTTTTTTAAAATGATCTTATACATAGAGATCATTTATATATTTTGCATAGATCATTGTGATCTCCATGTATAAAGTTACTTAAAAAGGGACTGCGTTTTGGAACTTTTGAAACACGGTATAGTTTATTTTATGGCAATCTATCAATGAACACAATGAATCTAATTGTCTGTCTGATCAGACTGGCTAATCAGATTTTTTTTATAAATTCATTGAGAGAAGTAAATGATAATGCTCTTAATCATATAATTTGAATATGCCATGGGCTTATTATTAAGATTTACTTTGGGTAGCAAGTATTTATTGATTGGTAAACCAGCTAATCAATTAGTAATTATTAAACGTTACTCAATTTTTTTGTGTGAAAAACACACGGAAACCTTAGAAAAATTGCTAAGTGAAAAACTGGAACCATTAACAACCCAATATTATGAAGATTGAATTGTTCAATTTGTTAATTAAATAAATTATTTTAATAAAAAATCTATACATATAATTTTATTTGATTTTTTTGAGTATTTGTATTATCTTAAGTTTATTACATTTGAAAAAGCATTCGCGAACGGCAACCAGTGATTTTTCTTAAACCCAATAATCTACTTTCTAAGTTCAAGTTTATCTTCTGACGCCTTAATTTTTCCTTGCAAATAGGAAAAAATTACGT
This sequence comes from Gigaspora rosea, assembly GCA_003550325.1. Lineage (NCBI taxonomy): Eukaryota > Fungi > Glomeromycota > Glomeromycetes > Diversisporales > Gigasporaceae > Gigaspora > Gigaspora rosea. The sequence goes on from QKWP01001438.1 coordinate 84,239, forward strand.
TAGGAGGCGAACTTGCTGGTTTGCTATCCTTATTTCGCCTTCCAAAACAAATTATAGTAGAAATTTCCAACCGATTAAGAAATAAAAAACCACTCAATTCACATCTACAATTTGAGAAAACAGCCCTAGACAATGTCGATATATTCGAATGCATATTGGACAACATTATTTAGGTGTTTGAAGTTAATTTTTCGGTAACCCGAGTAATACTTGGCCTGAGTACAATCACTAGTTATTAAAATGATATATCTTTATTGAGTACTACTAACTATAAGCACATATACAAGACTCAGGTTTACATTTCACCAATTTTTAAAATCTAAAATAGGCCCTAGGAATTACCTTTGTCTTTGATAAATTTAATATTTTTAGTTCACTAAAGTCGAAATTTTGCATAACTATTTTAATATTTGATTTTATAAGATAATACATATACTAAAAAAAAAAATAAATAATCAAACCTTTAAAGAAAGGTAAACGTTCTTGAAACCAACAGCTTATGACATAAAGATATTCACCCTTGGTGCTAATGCATTTCTAATATGGCGTTGTATTAAATGCACGAAACTCAAAAAGTAGTTTTAAAGCTAAAAGGCTATACCTATTAAATCTTCATGATTCATGCCCACGGTACTAGAACTTCAGGCTATTGTATTTTTTCGCTAGAATAAATAAGTTTATATCACAGTCAATAATGATTAATAGCTAATTAACTCATTCGTTACATACCATTTTACAGAAAACATATGAAGAGTTGAAAAACACTATTATATAGTTTAAAAAAATTTTAATATGTAAAACTATAAGTCGATGTGGTTTTTTATAGTAAGGGTCACTTTAAATTTTTTTATATTGTGTAACCCAGTGATCTTCAAGCCAATCAAATCGAATGACCACCATGCTGCGAAAATGTATATAGCATACGTACATACTAGGTGCTAGCATGTGCTCTATCAAACATAGTGCTGAATGTGACATAAGTTAGATACTATACTTTAATAATGCACATGCTGGCTCTTGCAAGCCTTAGCAGTTAGTACGTATATATGTACAGTATATATATACTGTACTTATTAGTATGTACTGTACTTATCAGATATGTACTGTACTTATCAGGTATGTACTGTACATATGTACGTGTACAAAACCTGTTCGAATTTCAATACGTGAATATCAATGCAAAACATGCTTGTGATTACTCGTAGTATCCTTAGGATATCTTGTTATTTAATAGGTTTTAGGTTATTTGCAAGGTTATTTAGTAATCTGCAAAGTTATTCGGGTATCTGTTCGATTATCCAGTTATCTATAAATTAAAAACTAGTAATTATCCAGATATTAACTTTATAAAAAGGATACAACTGTACAAATAAAAAATATCTAGTTCCAAGCTCTAAAGCCCAGGCAGACCAATCCTTTCAGGCTATTGGATTGGAAGTTTAGAAAGTACTGGGTGAGGTTTAAGAAAGCAATAGGATGCAGTACTGGGGTTGGATGAACTTCACAAGAGCAGAGTAAGTAACGGTAGTAGTTGCAGAGTAATGCCTGACAGCAAGTTGTTTGTCTCAGTGAATGCGTAAGTTACTAAAGTGTAGGTGAATATCTGGGTGGCCCTACCAAGTTTTCTATAAGAATACCTGCTATAAGGTATAGAGTCCTAAGGGCACGAAACTAGTATCTAGAACAATGTTCTAGTGATACAAGAGGGTTGGCAGGAGGAATAAGGATCAGAAAGTTTAAATAGACAGGTCTTGTAGTTGGTCTGCAGGTATGGTAGCTAGTGTAGAACCTTCGGGCGGACTACTCAAATTAGGCACCAAAAGTGCATATGTAGCTAGTTGTACTCTCATTATTGTAACAAATGCCGGTAGATCCTCATATGTAGATTACTAATGGCCCTATAATCTTGAATAAAATTTCCAGATTCCAAAGTAGAGAATTTTAACAAGTCCAAATCATTATAATCTAATTACTAAATTCTAAGATTGAAATAGATTAGTATTAGAAAATACAGAAAATCATATAATTTTTTAAAAAAGTAAAAAGTTCTTTGTACAATATATATAAAGGTTAAATTTGGTATTAATATAAATTTTTACAAATTTTAGCTACTTTATATTAAGTTTTAGAAAAAATTTAAACAGTGCACCAGTGCACTCAGTGCACCCCTATAAATTTAGTATAAAGGTTAGGGTTAGAGTTAGGGTTAGGTTTAGATTTAGGGTTAGGTTTAGGTTTAGGTTTAGGATTAGAGTGAGTTTAGGGTAAAATTGCGAGAGGAGCATTTTTGCTTAGTAATACACAGGGGTTACCCTAGTAAAATTGCGAGATAGCTTAGTAACATAACAGGGGTTATCCAAGGGGTGCACTGAGTGCACGGTGCACTATATAACAGATTTCTAAGTTTTATTAGCTATATTTTAGGAATTGGAACCGTTTAGCCATTTAGAAATTGCTTAATAGTTCCAGGCAGAATTATGTTGGTCATGGCTGGAATTATTTTAATGCCGGCCAAATTAAATGGTTAAACGATTAAACAATTAAGAAAAATTTTAGGCGGTTCCAATCCCTACTATATTTTACATATAAGCTTTAATAGTTTGGTTTTTTTTAATCAAAATTTAAATATTACCTATAATATTTTTTTAATATATTACAATTTTTTTTATTATTATATATTGTTTATAAAAATTACACAAATCACCACTAGTGATCATCACCGGTGATCTACAATGCATAAAACAAAATAAACAAAACAAACTAAATAAAAATTAAATCTCTTTAATAATAGGGTAAGGGTGAGAACTAGGATGGGGCAGGGGGTATAGTTTATACTAAAATTTTATGAGGAATTTTTTTTTTGCATAAAAAAAAGTAGTTTCATAGACAAAATTTTAGGTTAGAAGCAATTTTAGGAATTTTTTAAAAATTTTTTGTTTTTGTTACACAAAAATTGATCTACATATTACACCTGATCCTGAATTTTAATTGGTAAATTGAACACCGGTAATGAACACCGGTGGTGATAAATAGCAAACTTCATTGTTTATTACTATTGATTTGAGGCTATAGTAAAAAAAAAAGTATCATGGTTGTTGCACCATATAAACTAAAAATAAATTTAGGGTACTGCTATTTACACCATGGTTTTTGCTATTTGCACCATGGATTTCGTGTAACAGTAGATCATCAATCAACCTTTTCTATTTGCACCATGGTAATATATGTTGCACCAATAAAAACTCGCCTTTTTTTGTAGATTAATAGTTATTTTGCGCCATTAATGTCATATAACATTACACAAATTTTGTTTTGGTAATCTAGTAGGCCTGCTAACCTAATTTTATAATGCGGGCCAACCCTAACCCTAATTTTATAATTCGGGCCAACCCTTACCCTAATTTTTTAAGGCCTTAAAAAATTAGGGTAAGGGTTGGCCCGCATTATAAAATTAGGGTTAGGGTTGGCCCGCATTATAAAATTAGGTTAGCAGGCCTACTAGATTAAGTAACCAAAATAAGACTTGTATAATGTTACATGACATTAATGGCGCGAATAACTATTAATCTACAAAAAAAGGCAAGTTTTTATTAGTGCAACATGAATATAGCTCAAGGTTACACAAAATTGCGAAAATCTGGCCCGCATTATGTTAAGGCTTTAAAAAATCAGGGTAAGGGTTTGCCTGCATTATAAATTTAGGGTTAGGGTTGGCCCGCATTAGATTAGGCTACCAAAAGAAAATTTGTGTAATATTACACAATATTAACGACGCCAATAACTGTTAATCTACAAAAAAGGCGAGTTTTTATTGGTGCAACATATATTACCATGGTGCAAATAGAAAATGTTGACTGATGATCTACTGTTATACGAAAACCATGGTGCAAATAGCAAAAACCATGGTGTAAATAGCAGTACTCTAAATTTATTAAAATTTAAATTATTTTAATAAAAAAATAAAAACTTCAAATAAATTATTTCTAAATTTATGTCTTCAAACAAATATACAAAAATGCTTTTCTAACAATATTTAGAACAATTTTTTGACAATATATTTAATTTTATACTATTCCAAAAACCTTCTATATTATTAGTTTGTACTTCAGTTTCTTGTTGAATTCTATTTTTTAAATAATTTACTCTGTAATAAATCATATTTAATTGATTCAAATAACTAATATTTGTATGAACTATTGATTTGGTTAATATATTGTTTTATTATTCTTTTCAAAGTTGGTGCTTTTCTATCTTCTATTAAAGAGTAAATCTATGTACCATCCCCATAGGTTTTGTTAAATACCATCCCCCCTAAAATAAAAAATTTTAAAAGTTTGAGCGAAGATATCTTGACAACTATCTAACTAAATTCAATGACCTTTTTTTTATTTGAATTCTATGCATTCATAGAATTCAAAAAAAAAAAGTTTATTGAATTTAGTCAGATAGTTGTCAAGATATTTTCGCACAAAGTTAAAGAAAAATCAAAACGTCTATCAAAACAAAAGCTGTGCCAAGATTTTTTTAAAACTTTGAGCAAAGATATCTTGACAACCATCTGACCAAATTCAATGAACTTTTTTTTATTTGAATTCTATGCCTTTATAGAATTAAAATAAAAAAAAATCATTGAATTTGGTCAGATGGTTGTCAAGATACTTTGCTTGAAGTTTTAAAAAAATCTTGGCGCAACTTATATTTTATTAGATGTTTTAATTTTTTTTTTAACTTTGAGCGAAGATATCTTGACAAATCTGACTAAATTCAATGAACTTTTTTTTTATTTGAATTCTATGAATTCATAAAATTTAAATAAAAAAAAGTTCATTGAATTTAGTTAGATGGTTGTCAAGATATCTTCACTCAAAGTTAGAAAAAAATCAAACCGTTTATCAAAATAAAAGCTATACCAAGATTTTTTAAAACTTAGAGCAAAGATATCTTGACAACCATCTGACCAAATTCGATGAATTTTTTTATTTTAATTCTATAAAGGCATAGAATTCAAATAAAAAAAGTTCATTGAATTTGGTCAGATGGTTGTCAAGATATCTTTGTTCAAAGTTTAAAAAAATCTTGGCACAGCTTTTATTTTGATAGACGTTTGGATTTTCTCTAACTTTGTGCGAAAATATCTTGATAACTATTTGACTAAATTCAATGAACTTTTTTTATTTGAATTTTATGAATTCATAGAATTCAATTAAAAAAAAGTTTATTGAATTTAGTCAGATAGTTGTCAAGATATCTTCAATCAAAATTTTAAAATTTTTTATTTTGATTGGAAGGATGAAGACCTATGTAGATGGTCCATAGATTTGCTCAACTTTGAGCAAAGATATCTTGATGACCAAATGACAAAATTCGATAATTTTTTTTATTTTAATTCTATAAAGGCATAGAATTCAAATAAAAAAAAGTTTATCAAATTTGGTCAGATGGTTGTTAAGATATCTTTGCTCAAAGTTTTAAAAAAAATCTTGGCACAGCTTTTATTTTGTTAGACGTTTTGATTTTCTCTAATTTTGAGCGAAGATATCTTGACAACCATTTGAAAAAATTCAATAAACTTTTTTTTATTTTAATTCTATGAATTCATAGAATTAAAATAAAAAAAAAATTCATTGAATTTTTTCAGATGGTTGTTAAGATATCTTCACTCAAAATTAGAGAAATATCAAAACATCTATCAAAATAAAAGCTGCACCAAGATTTTTTTAAAACTTTGAGCAAAGATATCTTGACAACTATCTGATAAAAAAATATTTATTGAATTTTGTCATTTGGTCGTCAAGATATCTTTGCTCAAAGTTGAGCAAATCTATGGACCATTCACATAGGTCTTGTTAAATACCATCCTTCCAATCAAAATAAAAAATTTTAAAATTTTGATCGAAGATATCTTAACAACCATCTGACTAAATTCAATGAACTTTTTTTATTTGAATTCTATGAATTCATAAAATTCAAATAAAAAAATGTTTATTGAATTTAGTTAGATAGTTGACAAGATATCTTCGCTCAAAGTTAGAGAAAAATCAAAACATCTATCAAAATAAAAGCTGCGCCAAGATTTTTTTAAAACTTTGAGCAAAGATATCTTGACAACCATCTGACCAAATTCGATGAACTTTTTTTTATTTTAATTCTATGCCTCTATAGAATTAAAATAAAAAAAAATCATTGAATTTGGTCAGATGGTTGTCAAGATATTTTTGCTCAAAGTTTTAAAAAAATCTTGGTGCAGCTTTTGTTTTAATAGACGTTTTGATTTTTCTTTAACTTTGTGCAAAGATATCTTGACAACTATCTGACTAAATTCAATGAACTTTTTTTTATTTGAATTCTATGAATGCGTAGAATTTAAATAAAAAAAAGTTCATTGAATTTTGTTAGGTCAAGATATCTTCGCTCAAACTTTTAAAATTTTTTATTTTAGGGAGGATGGTATTTAACAAAACCTATAGGGATAGTCCATAGATTCACTCTCTATTAAAATAAAAATATATTTTTTTCTTTAGTTTTTTCAACTCCTCTGACAATCCAAAGATCTTCATATTTTTTTGAATTTATTTTCAAAATCTTCTAGTACCAATTTTGAAATTGCTAAATTTTTAAATAAATTTACAAATTTTATAATTGTAATAGACGAAAAAGTAGTTATTATACTAATTGAAATATAATTTAATTCAAGATTGTTAAAACGCACTACTGGTGTTCAACACTAGTATGAAGATCAATATCAAAAAATAAACAAAAAAAATAAACAAAAGTTAAAACTAATAAATGTTAAGTTAGAGTTAAGGATAAAGCATAGTATACAGTAAAATTTCTCAAGCGAGTTTTTTTTTAAAAAAAAGGTGGGTTTATAGATAAAATTTTGAGTTAGAAGGTATTTTTTTAAAAAAAATACAATACCAAAACAACAAAAATTTTATGTTACACCTGATCTTTACGTTATGCTGTATTTAAAAATTTTGACTAGTGAAAATCATTGTAGTTTTGAACACCAGTGGTACGTTTTAGTAATCTCGATTTAATTTATATAACCAAAAATATCCAATTAAAAAAATATCACAACATTTTATATTGCTATTTGCAACAATAGTATTTTAAAAACTAATTCTGGTTTGTTGCATTCACAATTTTTGCATCTGTAATAATTAATATATTAAGTTATTGCTAAGTTGCAATTTTCACAGATTTGTTTATTTTTTAATATTTATTTTTCTAATATGCATTTTTCTTCATCAAAAAAAAATTATATAAAGATTTTAATAACATTTAAAAAAAGTTAAAAAATAACTAAGTAAATATTGAGCTTATTTATTATATTTTTATACAAACAAATATATAATTAACTCTTGGCAAATAAAAGTTAAAATAAAAAATACCACTAATAAATTAATAAATAGAATTTTTGTTATATACACTTTTCTAAAATCAATAAAATAAGTATAAGATGTAATATAAAATTACAAAAATTGGCCAATAAATTTTTGTAAAAATTATACATATATATTTATTATAAATAAATTGTATATTCATGTAAATGCCAAAATTTGATTCATAATTGGATTGTTAAAATTGAAATTATCAAATAAATTAACTATATAGTTTTTAATAAATTTGTTGAATTTTTTAAAATTTTGTGCTTTGTAAAAATTTTGTTCATTTTCTGTAACTTGAAATACAATTTTGAAGGCATTATTTGATTTTGTTAACTCTTTATTTCTCTTGGTTAATTCATTTAATTCATACATCAATTCTTCAACTTTTTTTTATAATATAGTATTTGCTTGGTTTTTGTCCTGCAATAATGATATTGTGCTAAACAATATCTTGTATATCATTTAATAAATTTTTATAATTTTGTTGTAAAATTTTACTACCAGTTATTTTTTGTTAATTAGCTATTTTTAGTTTAAAAAATAATTTGGTTGTTAATGTTTATTTATATATAATATAATAGTTAAAACTAGTGAACAAGTAAGCATCTGCTTGGCCCAAGGCTTTATTATAGTGAAACAAAAAAAAAATGTAAGTGAATAAGATATCTTGCAAAATTGCTATACAATTTTAAATTTGTTAGTTAAACTAGAAAAACAAATATGGTCTGATGCAAAAATGTAGATATATTAAGATCGTCACAAGATTTTCTCCTCTGATAAAAAACCTGACAATCAAGTCATACAAATGTACAAATAATATAAAAGATAAAAAGGGGCCCAAACTTTAAATTTCGCACAAAATATCTATTATTTTTTTTTAATAACCAACTTGCAAAGGGATCAAAGTCCATTAACTCCAAATAAAAAAAAGATGATTCTTTGTGTTCATCAGTATATTTTAGGTATTAGACAAGGCCAAAAGCTATGACAACACGTATCATTACGCAACAAGGTTGCTATCCCTTACTTTGTAGAGGTTCGCAGGCAAATTTGTCTGTATAATTACTATAAATATATCTCTGATCTAGTTTTTTAATCATTTAAGATATTTAAATAAAATTTGGTATTATAATATTTAAGAAAAAGGATTATATTTTTAAATTATTTAAACTTATATTATAAGACAAAAAGTTTATGTTGTTTATAAGCTGAAAATATTAAATTTTAAAGAAATTTTTTAACCAAAAAAATATTTTACAATATCTTGGCGAATTCTTTAAATATTGGTTTTAAAAATATAGTTTCTTATACAACTTTGTAGTTTATATAAAAGATGACAACTTTCATTATTTGACTTTAAATAATTTACTTGTAAAAATTAGGACTTGTATTAGAAGTGAAAATTTTTTTTATAGACGGGAACATATAAAATTTAAAAAAAAACCTAAAGAAAAAATTCTATAGTAAAAGTTCCAAAACAAAAACTTTAAACTTTTATTACACCAAAGTTTTTTAATAATTTTAAAAAAATTTTATAATAAAGTTGCTAATATTATATTTTTTACTTAGAAAGTATATAGCTAAAATTAATATTTAAGATTTTATTTAAAAAATTTAAAATTTTAAAATTTTCGCAGGCAAATATGCCTGCATAACAAATTAAGGGATAGCTTTTGGTATTAGAGAGGCCATAGTTTCTTGTATAGTTTTTGAACAAAATAAAAAAAAAATTAAAGAATTATTAGAAAAAAAGTTTCAAATAGAGCAAAAATCAACTCAATAATAATTTTGCTATGCTTTTGCGCGGTATTATTCTTGCTACAAACACTTCAGAAACTTCTCTTTTGACACCTATATTATTACAACAATTTGAAGAAAATAATTATACACTTTCACAATGGTAGCTACTTCGTGTACTTCATGAGTTGGGATACTATTATAGTCATGGAGAATATAGAAATATACTGTATAAATTATTAGTAAATGTTGCCTTTCGTAACTGTTATTTGCGATATCATTTTGAAAATCTACAAGAAAGAAACAAAGTTCTGACAAAACCAGAGATTTTTTTAAATGAATTGTACTACTATTTACACCATACTACGAACCTTACCTGCATCAGCAAAATAAATATACGAAATCTTTCGAAAGAAATTGCATGCCGAAATCTTTCGAAAGAATTGCGATCGACGCGAAATTTTTCGAAAGATTCACAATCTTTTGAAAGATTTCGGTATGCATTTCTTTCGAAAGATTTTGAAAGAAATTTCGAAATATTGCGAAATAGGGCAAAGAAAAACAATGCAACTCCGTATATAATCATCCCCTCCAGGGTCGCAGGAGGTAAAATTTTGCATATTATCGCAATATTTCGCAATATTTTGCAAAATTTCAAATTTTTTTTTAAAAAAATAAATAAACGATATACATATTCACATAATCATGCTTTTGCATATTTTTGAACGTTTTCACGGGTTTTCGCATTGTTTCGAATTTAATATAAAATTTTATATTTTTTATTTATTATTATATATTATATATTTTAAATTTATTTTAAATTAAATATACATTTTATTCAATATTATATGATATTATTATACATATATTATACAAAAAAAAAATGAAAAAACCCGACAAAAAAAAATGAACCCAAAAAAAAATTGAAAAAACAACTAAAACGAAAAAAAAGTATTTAAAATACTTTCGCACTTCGTAGCATATGATCCCATAAAAAACTAGACCTACACGCTTATTTTCGCTCACCCAGTTAGCTATTATTTCGCTTCTTTGTTTTAACTATCATTTCGCTTTGGCTATTTCTTTTGTTTTGGCTATTATCTTCGTTTCGCTCTTCTTTTTAAATACTTCCTAAAAATAGTAGAGAAGTGAAAAAATAAAAAAAAACCACTTCTCAAAAGTGTTGGTATTCTCGGAAAAATTTAGTTTGTTCTTGCAAAGTGCTGAAGAAGTTAGGGTTGGTGTTCTTAAAGTTGGTGTCCTGTAAAGTGCCGAAAAAGTTGTTTTCTTGCAAAGTGCCAAACAAGTCAGGAATATAAAATAAAAATTAAAAAATAAGTAAAAAAACGAAAAAACAAATAAAAAAAACAAAAAATATAAGCAAACTGAATAAAAAAAAATAAAGGAACCCCCAAATCTCCATTTTTCTGAAAATTCGAAATTGCCAAAAGCCAGGTTAATGTTCGCAGAATGCCAAAAAAGTCCAGGTTGGTTTTATTGCAAAGTACCAGAAAGTAAGAGTTGTGTTCTCGCAAAGTGCCGAAATAAAATAAATTAATAAAAAAAAGTATAAAAAAAAAAACCAAAAACAAAAAGTGTTAAATGAAAAATAAATATAGCAAAACCTTGTGAAAACTTGCGAATATTTGTGAAAACTTGCGCCTAACTAAATTATTTCTCTAAAGTCGCGTTTTTGGAAATTTCGAAATTGCTAGAGAAATTAGTTGTTCGTTCTTGCAGCGTGTCGAAAGTCTGAGTAGGCTTGCATAGTCAATTTGGTGTTTTCGCAATATGCTGAAAAGTTTTTGGTTTTCTTGCAAAGGGTTTGTAAAGTGTAAAAAAAATTAAAATAAAATAAAAAAGAAAAACAAAACGAAAACAAAAAAACAAACCGAAACTAAAAACAATGTAAAACAAAACGAAAGAAAAAAAACAATGTAAAACTGTATAGAAGATCTAATTTATAAACAAAGATCTGATTTGATCTTGTAATACAGAATTTGTAGATTAATTTCGAAGTATTTTGAAAATAGTCCAATGCGTCCTGGGCATAACCCAGGTTACAGATCTACTGATCCAGCCTATCCAGCCAGTTCTAAAATATTTCGAATTATTTCGATTACATAATATTTCGAAAAATATTTCGAATCTACTTTCGAAATATTTCGAACCTATTTTCGAAATATTTCAAACCTGAAATCTTTCAAAATATATTTTGAAATATTTCTAAATATATTGCGATATGCGAAATCTTTCGAAGATTTTGCAGTAACGCAAGATCTTTCAAAAGATTTCGGTACTATAAATTTGCTGATATGGGTACCAAATCATGGTGTTTATACTATCCGAGGCATAGTCCTTTGATTGTTATTTTTGGAGCGATTATCATTATATGTAATTGTAATACAAACAAGTTGCTTAGTGAAATTGTTTCTAATTCTCTTTTAATATGAGATCCAGCAATTAAGGCACCTTCATCAAGTAGAAGAAAAAGAATGAACGCTGATACTTGGGATAATATCCTCAAAGTTGTCCAAAATTCTAACATTGAAGCAGACCACATTGACTATCATGGAAATTTTATAGCTAATATCTTTAAAAATCTTTTTGATAAACTTTGTACCAATATTAAAGAACATTATGGGTCAGTAGAAATTCATATGGATGGTGCTCAATATTATAAACGTCAGACTGAAGAAGTACTATCGTCAAATTCAAAAAAAGCTATACTAATTGCATGGTTATCATTACATGGTATTGATATCCCAGAAAATTCTACCAAAGCGGAATTGTATGAACTAGTAAAACTTCATAAAACTAAAGTTCCTTTTGCAAGTGTTCAAATAGCAAAGAAATACGGTTATAATTTGCACTATACTCCACCCTACTAGTGCGAACTTTAACTGATTAAAGGAATTTGGTCTGTCATAAAAAGCGAAGTTGCTAAAGCCAGTTCCCACCCAAACCTTTTAGCTATTAGGGGTAAATTGTTACATGCCTTTTAAGAAAAAGGTACCTCCAGTGTTATTGTTGGGTTTTGGGAAAGGTCACTCGATAAGGCCATCAAATACAAAAATTTAGATGACAATATAATATTAGTTGAAAGCGATTGCAATGATTTTGAAATCAAAGAAAAGTTTACATTAAAATAAATTCGCAAACCTGAATAATAAATATATGCATTTAAATGCTTATATTAAATTTCAAATTTTTTTTTATTATAAGTATGTCAAGTATCTACATTTTTGTATCAGACCATACTATTAAATATTCAGAGCTAAAAATTTATTAATTAGAACCATTAGCTAAAACAGAAACAAATGAATTAGATAATTTGATAATTATCAAATCTAAGAACAAAATAATATAGGGCAGCATCAACTAAAACAAGGCTTATAGCATTTTTTGCAAAAATGAGTTAACTATACCATCATATAAAGCAGGAATTCTTCTATATAATTTGGCATTTAAAGTATTGATTTATATAATAAAATTTTTGCCAATACCTACTTTTTGAAATTTCTATATAATTAAACATGATTTAAAATTAGAATTTAAATATCCGATTGTTGATCTTTGCTATAGAGTCATAGAAAAGAATTCATGTAATTGGTTAATATCTTTTGACCAACAGGTTATACTGTATTTTCCCGAAAATAAGCTACCATTTTTTGGGCAAAAAAATATACAAAAAATTAGGAGTAGCTTATTTTTAGATAAAATCGATTTTTAACCGATTGCAGAAAGTTGCTACATAGTAAAGTCTAAATTTTCTATGTAAATCGATTAAAATCGATTAAGTAACCTTGTTTAGAAGATCAAAATATAGTTATTCTAAAATTTTTATTAAGATCAGAGAACTTTTTATTATTTAACTTTTATTTTTTATGTTCAACGAATATATTTTTTTAAAAAATTTTAATTTTTTCGCCAAACGTAAAAATCAAAAGTCAATTAATAAAAATTTCTCAATATTTATGAAAATTTTATAGTAAGTGTATTTTGACCTGCTGAATAAGTTTATTTAATTGATTTTAATTGATTTACTTAGTAAAATTTAGACTTTACTATGTAGCGACTTTTGTTAATCGTGGAGTAGCTTATTTTCGTTTTGGAGTTTTTTGACCAAAAGAGGAGAGGTAGCTTATTTTTGAAGGTAGTTTATTTTGGGGAGAAATACAGTACTAATAATAAATTATCATTGTTAGGGCGCTGACATATATTATGTAATATTTTTTTATTAAGGGGGTTACCTCCCTCCCCCCACATCATATATGAAGTATATATATAGTATATTATATCTAGCTACCCCCCTCCCCCCTAAAAATATTACGTAATATCTGTCAGCGCCCTTATTGTTATACTAAATTTAAATATGATTTTCTCAAAATAAAAAAAAGCTATAAGCCTTGTTTTAGTTGATGCTGTACCATATACAATTTCTGGTCTATTACTATACTATAGATCATTCTTTGCTATACTTTAGACAATAAAATATTATTTAAGCTAGCCAAAGATTAGCTAATAAAGAACCCATGATATTCTTATATAGATTATAATTAGTTTTTGGCCAATTTTATTTTAATTTACTAAAAATGATAAAAATTTATTTACTTAAATAACTTATGATTCAGTAATCAGAATTGAATGAACTTTTTTTTGCTAAATGAGTCTCACTAAAAACTTTATTTTAAAAAAAAGTTTATTCAAATTGAACTAGGGCGCTGATATATATTACGTAATATCTTTTTATCAAGAGAGCCACCCCCTTCTCTTTACATCATATATGAAGTATATATATAAGAGTAAAGTTATTTGTCATATAACAGTCATCCGATTTGTCACATGTAAATTCATATATATGAAATTTTAAAAAATTACATATAAAATTACTATAAACTTTGAAGCAATGATGTTTTTCAACCTATATATTAATTTAAAATTAAATTTTACAATTATATAGAGCAAAAGGAGGTGAATAAAAAAACCTTTTGTGCCAAGCCACAGTTTTGCTATCGTTGTACAAAACGAAAATGTAACTTCGCCAAAAACAAATATTTATTGATTTTAAAATTATGATTATATGTAAAATCATGCCCTGAACAACTTTACTTAATCGAAGAAAGTAGATTACTTTGTAAGAAAAATGGGTTGTCTATGTACAAACGTTAAAATTTTTAACTTTGCAATATAAAACTTTTTTTCATTAGGTAACCTACTTTGGTCGCTTAAGCAAAGTTGTTCAGCACGTAATTTTACTTGGTTTGAGGTCAAACCGCGTTTTTTCAGCCATTTTCTAGGTGAAAAATGGGGTCGAAGTTAGAAAAAAAAATTTTTTTCTAAAAAATTTTTTTTAAAAAAATTTTTTTTCTAACTTCGACCCCATTTTTCACCTAGAAAATGGCCGAAAAAACGTGTTTTAACTTTGGACCAAGTAAAATTACGTGCTGAACAACTTTGTTTAAGCGACCAAAGTAGGTTATCTAATGAAAAAAAAGTTTTATATTGCAAAGTTAAAAATTTTAACGTTTGTACATAGACAACCTATTTTTATTACAAGGTAACCTACTTTCTTCATCTAAGTAAAGTTGTTCAGGGCATGATTTTATATATAATCATAATTTTAAAATCTATAAATATTTGTTTTTGGCAAAGTTACATTTTCGTTTTGTGCAAAGATAGCAGAACTGTGGCTTGGCACGAAAGGTTTTTTTATTCACCTCCTTTTGCTCTATATAATCGCAAAATTTAATTTTAAATTAATATGTAGGTTGAAAACATCATCGCTTTAAAGTTTATAGTAATTTTATATGTAATTTTTTAAAATTTCATATATATGAAATTTACATCTAATATTTGTGTGACAAATTGGATGACTGATAAGTGACAATGGCTTATGTATCACCAAACCAATCAGATTTCAGGATCTCATGTAATATATCACAATCAGAAAATTCAAAACAGACATTCATTTTATCAAAAAACCAACAAAAATCATTTATTACTCAAAATCTGCATAGAACCCCCTTCCGTATTTTAACAAAAAGTTTTTTCCTTGAGCGATTTTACTATATACTCTAAACTCTAACCCTAAACCTAGATGCTCACCCTAATCCTAAACTAACAAAAACTAAACTTTATCAATGCAGAAATAATTTACAGATGACATTATCACATGCGTTGCATATAATTTAATTATATGTATAATATATTAATATCCAGCTACCCTCCCCCCTCTAAAATATTATGTAATATCTGTTAGTGTCCCTACTGGATGCTAAGATTATTGCCAAAAACTATTTTTTTGCTTCTCAAATTTTTGAAGTTTTTGCTAAAACATATAAAATATAATCTTTATTACTAGATAACTGGGTCCTGCTAATGAATAGTCTGTGGCCAAGATTATAAATTTATGGTAATTTATAAAATTTGGTAATAAGTTACAATAAGTTACCAGTAAATTACTTTAAGTTATTTGAGGTAACTTACTGATAATTTACTAACAAATTTTATAAATTACTGTAATTTTTACAACCCTGCCTATGGCACATTTTTTTTGTATCTTTTGGCCAGTTTTGGGAATTTTCTAATTTCACATTTTTCTAAAGAATTAGAGTTATAAATTATATAGTACAGTCAAACCTCTATAAATCCACTTGTAGAGACAAGTCTATAACATGCATTTAGGGAAGTTTGCATTTAAAGAGAGCCAATTAAATTGCAACTTTAAAAATTAGATTATTAAGTTTATGCAACTTCTGCTAAAGACTGTATAATTTATCTTAAATACTAAAATTTAATTGGCTATATTCATTTAGAGAGATTAGTATAATATAAAATGTTATTTAAAAAAACATGTATTTGCCAAATATAAAACATGCATTTAGTACTACCATATATGTCTAAAAATAAGCTACTACCTAAAATAAGCTACCCCTCTAATTTTTTTTTAAAAATCTTAAAAAATTCGTTAGCAGTTGCTACATATAAACTTTTTTTTTTACTAAGTAAACTTCAAAAAGTTGATTAAGTAAAGTTGTTTAGCGCATCAAATACATTTACAGTAAAAATTTTGTGTCATTTGGACAACTTTTTATTAGTACGTTTTTCAATTTTTTCAAAAAATTCAATATTTCAAAAATAAGCTACTTTACGATATTTTGTGTAATTTTTTGGCCAAAAAAGGTAGCTTAATTTCAGACACATACGGTAATAACATTTTATAGAAAAGAAAAAAACATGCATTTAGAAAGATATTGCATTTATGAAAGTTGCATTTATGGAGGTCTGACAGTACCGGTAAGGGGGCATTCATAAATAACGTTATGCAAGAGAGAGGTGGTTTAATACTATATAACAGATTTTTTAATATATTAGGGGGTGTCAAAAAATAATAACGCAATTAATAAATAAACAAAAAAAAAATTTTTTATACTCACGCCCTGGTGTAAACGTAGTTTTCGGTATCGTCATTTGGGTGGTTTCGAATTATAGCTTGCGGCATTTTAGGTTTGTCGTTTTTGGCATAATGTGGAGTTTGTCGTTTGATGCCATTGCTTTCTGGAGTCTTTTTTACCATGTGGGCCGTTTTTAGGTTAGAATGAAGAAAACACTAGCGAATGCGCTTTGAAAGAAGAAGTGTTACTTAGTAATTGGCATATCGATGACTTAGATCAAATGGTGAAAAGTATTAGCAGATCAGTTTGCAAGAACACCACACCAGCTTCTTTGGATCTTAGATAAAATAATTTCAGCTATTTCATAATTCTGGGACATCTGGCAAAAAATTGACCGACCGAATATTTGCCAATTCGATAAGTTTGTGATTTCGGTAATGATTGCTGTCGATATCGAATCGGCAAATATTCGGTTAGTCAATTTTTTGTCAGATGTCCCAGAATTTATAAAAAGCAAATTATCATATGCAAGATCTTCTATAATAGAGATTAACTAACCGGGATCTATTTTGTGAAAATTTATTAGAAGAGTTTAGAGCCGGATGTAAATCGGGACTTAATTAATTGTGTTTTAGTAAGAAACTAGATTTAGAATATTTAGAATCGAATCGTATTTTGGATTAATGTTAGGCTTAAGGTTAGAAACAGATAAAATAGGTTTGGGTTTAGAGTTAGGATTAGGTAAAACAGGATTGGGTTTAGGGTTAGGGATTGAGTTTAGATTTAGAATGGGTAAAGCAGATTTTGGGTTAGGGAGCTTCCAGAAATCAGCTGATTTCTGGGTGGGTGGGTGGGTCAGCTGAAGTATCAGGTGTAATTCCGGCCAAAATTTCATAATTCCGGCCAAAGTTGCAAAATTATTTTTGACCAAAATTATAGATTATTAATAATATTTAATAATTATTAACTTTTGATCTACTGGACCAAATTTGATAATTCAACTACCAAAATGATCCTCTCAACAAGAGAATTCTAGTGAGCCCAAAATTGTTAAAATTCAATCACAGGATCCTGTGATCGGAATAGATTTGTGTTACTATAAAAGTTCTATAATTTATTAAATAATTATAACCCATTTATAGTAACACAAATTTATTTCGATTTTAGTATTCTGTGATTGGATTTTAACGATTTTGGGCTTGTTAGAATCCTCTCATTGAGAGGATCATTTTGGTAGTTGAATCATCAAATTTGGTTCAGTAGATCAAAAGTTATTTACTATTAAATGTTATATTTAACTTTTTAATAATCGTAAAATCTGATTGGCTAATTGGGATATCAGGTGTGGGTGGGTGGGGTAGGGGTAAGGTGGGCTCATAGTAAAAAAAAATCAGCTGATTTCTGGAAGCTCCCTTAAATCATGTATTATTGGTATTTAAATTAATAAATAAATATATATATGATTTATATAATAAAAATAAATAATTTATTAAATATTAATAGAAGTTATATGTATCACGTGATGCGGGTATATGTACCTAGGGATCCTAATTTTCTGCTACGACAAACCCCAAATTCTACACTTCGAATTATGTGAATTATGCGATAAATTTTTTTAAATTATGCTACAGATTATGTATAAATATGCGAAATTTATCATTATCGTTATTGTAAGTACTGAACCCTATCAGTAACTTACTAATAAAACTACAAAATCTGTGATAAAAATTACGAAAAGAGTCATGTTTACAAAACTGTCTTTTGCACCAAACAAAAAAATTCCCTGTAAAATTTTAGTATGAAGTAATTTTTCGTTTTGCATAACCTGCCGTCCTTTTTTTTTCCTGTGTCACCCGATGGTGACTTTAATTTTCTGGAATTACCGATAGAACTGAAAAAAAATCTAAAATATTCTGGATATGAACATGAGCATATTAATTTACAGTAGATTAAAAAAAAAGCTGGTGGGGAAATTGATAAACCTGATATTACTCGATCTTTAATTCTGGTTTATTAATTATGCGAAATTCATTTTGATATGTGAATATAGCTGTCGCTTATGCTGCTGTAAAATCTGAATTATGCGCATATTATGCTATCGCAGATCTGCGATATCTCTATATACAGTACCTTCAGGTACATGTATATAATCCCGTTTTTAAAAAAAAAAAATTTTTTTATATTTATATTTATCTAGGAGGGGGTATATGTAAATTAGATAATGTTATTTATGGATGACCTATTTCCAGGGGGGTCATGAGGTCTTATAAGGGGGTAGATAATGTTATTTATGGATGCCCCCTAATATGTGTTTGAAATTATTAATATAAAATTTTCTATTGATAATACTATTGCTAATAAAATTGTTGATATAGCTCAGTACTGAGTCTCATCCCATATTGCTAGCTTCAAATGTGCACTCTTGAACTATTATGCTATGTATATCGTGCTGTATTCCATGATAACTATTGTGCTATACTTGTTCTACTATTATGCTATGTTCATTATACTATTGTGCTATATTCGTTCTACTATTGAGCTATGTTCATTCTATTATCATACAATGTTCCTTACTGACTATCATACGTTCAAAAAAGAAGTTAGTATTATAAAATAAAAAAAATATTATCATATTGCATCACATCCTATTTATCGTGCTCTATCTATTCTAATTATTGTACTATGTTCTATACTAACAACCATACTACATTCATTCTAAAAAAAGAAAAAACATTAATACTGTATATAAAAAAAAAATACTATTGTATACTAACTATTGTACTATATCTATTCTACTATTGTACTACGTTCTCTTTTAACTATCATACTGTAAGATAGTAACTTTTGTACAAAATACTATATCATTTGACTTAACATGTAAAAGGGTAAGGAATGTAAAGATAAAGAGAAAATATAAACAAAAAAATAACAAGATAAAATTTAAGGACAACAAATTTATAGTCAAAGAATAATATTATTTTATTTAGTAAAAAAGATAAGAAAATTAAATACAAAACTTGTTATCCTGCCTTGATAGAAAAGGCAGGGTTTATATATCTTTTTAATACATAGTAAAAGGAACCATTTATAAATCTAATAATAGCCAAGGAATCACAAAAGGATCCATTAAAGAAACTATCAAAAGAACTATCAAAGGAACCATTAAAGGAACCATTAAAGAACCATCAAAGGAACTATCAAAGAAACTATCAAAGAAACTATTAAAGAAACCATTAAAAGAACCATTAAAGGAACTATTAAAGGAACCATTAAAGGAACTATTAAAGGAACTATTAAAGGAACTATTAAAGGAACTATTAAAGGAACCATTAAAGGAACCATTAAAGGAACTTTGTTATCTGTTAACTATTGGTTCAAAGAAAAATAGTAAAAAGTCTACTAATAAAACTAATACTTAAATTTAATTGATTCAATAAAATTTGTACTGTTTCTATTATTTGTACGATATTTTCTAATAAAAATCATGCTAATATAACAATACTACATTTATTCTAACTAATGTACTATATTTGTCTCTAAAAAAGAAAGTAAGAAACATTAGTACTATAAAATAAAAAAAAACCATCATGCTATGTCCTATATTATTATTATGATGTATCCTATACTAATTAACTATTGTACTATATTCTATTCTAACTATCGTATTCTAAAAAATAAAATAAAATCTACTTAACAAAGAACTTCTGAAACGGCAAACAACTTATTGAAAGAACCTGCCAAAAATGACAAAAACGTACTAAAAAATCTACAGAAAAATGAAGAACTTACTGAATTATCTGAGAACAGCCAATATTTTCATACCGGAAGACACACTAAATTATGAACGCACAAAACCTTCTAGGCTCTAGCAACAGCTCCAGTAACAGCTTTAGCGAAGACTTCAGCAAAGGCTTTAGTGATGGCTCTAAATAATAATAAAAAAAATATACGAGCATAAAATAAAATCAGTATAAAAACAAAAAAAAAAGAAAGCGCAAAAAATACTTATCTTGATCATCTTGATTGATAAAGAAATCGAACTAATCTCTAATCCTAGCACCATACCAGTGATTGTCACCTCGGATAGGAGATATATTTCCTGAGAAGATGTATTTCTCATAGGAGATGCCTATAATTTCTCTTTTAATAATTAGGATTTTTGTATCTATTATATTTTTTTCCAGTATATACTAAGCAGTCTTCATCTATACTTTAAATTTCAAAAAAATGCTTTTTTAAAAAAATAAAGGATTAGTTAGGACTTTATTATTTTTTTGTTTGATATAATTTTTTGTTTTTTGTTTTTTTTTTAAAATTTGGTTTTTAATTTATTTTATTCTGGTACTTTGTGAAAAAAGAAACTTTACTTTTTAGCACTTTGCAAGAAAACTAATTCAGACTTTTGCGACTTTTTTGGTATTTTGCAAAAACATTAACCCAGCTTTGAATTTGGAAAACTAATCCAGATTTTTTTGGCACTTTGTGACTTTTTTGGTATTTTGCAAAAACATTAACCCAGCTTTGAATTTGCAAAAACACAAACACTTACTTTAAAAAAATAAAATTTGGGGCTTTATTTTTTTTTTTATTAGTTTGCTTATATTTTTTGTTTTTTTATTTGTTTTTTTTTACTTATTTTTTTAATTTTTATTTTATTTTATTTATTTCTAACTTCTTTGACACTTTGCGACTTTTCTGGCACTTTACAAAAATATTAGCTTTAACTTCTCTGGTATTTGCAAAAACATACTAGATTTTTCTAAAATTTGCAAGAACGCTATTTCTAAGAAATTTTTTTATTTTTTTTACTTCTTTACTATTTTTAGAAAGTATTTAAAAAGAGAGAGATAGCCAAAACAAAAGAAATAACCAAAGTGAAAACAATAGAAAACAAAAAGAAGAAAAGATAATAGCTAACTGCGAGATGAACAAAAACAAGTGTATAAAACTAGTTTTTTGTATATAGTAATAGAATTATATGTGCTAAAATGCGAAAGTAGTTTAAAATATTTGTAACAATGTAAAAATAATACTATAATAATGTAATATATAACTAGGTAAATGCATAGCATTGTTTGTTCGGAGCTAAATATTTATATAAATAAAATAATTAAAAAAGTTTGCCATTTCTTACTATATAGTATATATAATAATAATTTTTGATCTACTAGTCCATTTTAAATAATTTAACTACTAAAATGCTTATCTCAATAAGGCAATTTTAACAAAACCAAAATTATTAAAATTTAATTACAGAATCCCAAGATTATTTAACTTTTGTGCAATTTTAATAGTAATTTTTAAAATTACTAAGTTCTTTAATATTGAATAATTTTTGATCCACTAGCCTGTTTTAAATAATTTAACTACCAAAATGTTTGTCTCAGTGAGACAATTCTAACAAGCCCAAAATTATTAAATTTCAATAACAGGATCTCAAGATTGATAAAAATTTGACAATTATTTAATCAAAATTGGTTTTATATATAGAAACTAATAATTGTCTAACAAACAGGAAAATTCTTTCCGATGATCCTTTGGACCAAATTTTCCATAAGCACCGACCTACGAAAATTTTGTAGTTAGTATTTTTATACATAACAAAAACTCTATCTAGAAGCAACTTGGATACAGGACTTCAGATTGCATGCGAGAAGACTGAAATAGAGCTGAAAAAGATTTTTCCTTGTGGGTTTGGTTTTTCGGGTAAAAGACTTCGTTGCTATAAAAAACATAGTAGGGCTAAAACCCTGGAGTTTTTTGTCAAAAGATGTGGAGTCTAAGCAGAAACATGCTTTTGGTTATCTATACTATTCTACAAAACATAAAACTTATACTCTTTACAAGTTTTGGTCTCCTTGCTATCTTTCTTTGGATTTTTCGAAATTTTCACCAAAAAGTGGGCATCCTAGCTTACCCTCCAAAAGATCGGCAGCGTTTACTCCATCCAAATTGGGAATATGTCCCTGGTCTGGAACCGGTTCTATCACGTGTGACCTTGGTCACCAAAACAAACGTCGAGTTAAGGTCTTGGAATCTGGAAGGCCTGGAAAAAATTTCTTTCCATTTTAGGGGGATGCTAAAGCCAGGTGTGTTTATATGTTTTTTATTATTTAATTAAAATTAGGGTAAGGATTAGTTAGGGGTTAGGGTTAGGCTTGACTTTATAAGTAAAATTGTCTTCCTGCCATTTTTTATTAATGCTCCTAGGCAGGTTTAGACACTCGTTTTTTGTATTTTTGGCGTTTTTCACTTTTTTTCTTTGTTTTTGTCTCGTCGGGCTGATCCATAAAGATAAAATTTTACGATTTGATTGGCTTTATATCACGTGAACGCACCTGGCTTTAGACGTTCCCCATTTTAGACATAGGTTTCCATCATATACATACGACAAGTTAATGAGCTTTGCTTATGCATTGTTGTATAATTTTTATCGTTGTTGTGTTGTAGACGTAGTAACACCTTCATTTTCTATTCTTTTATTTCTTTATCACTGTTTTTCTGTTTTTGTTTTGTTTTGCATTTTTGTTGTTTGGTTTTTGGTTTTGTTGATGGGTTTTTGCTTAGTAGTCTTTGCCCCATTTTGTATGTCTCCCCTTTCTTTTTCTTCATTTTATGAGAAGCTCAGGGATGAAGTTTTTTTGAAGAAGTGGATTTTGAAACGGTAACTGGGTACCAGTTTATAGGCAGTGAGTGTACTTATGGCAAAAGATCATAGACATCTCTGCTTGACAAACACCAGTACAACAATCCTACTTAGGCGCCATTAGGGTAGCCAGGTTGCGGCCTATTATAGTAGTAGATGCTTCCTTTTTCTGTAATTTTGTTTTTCACGATTAATAGTATAAAATAAATAGAGCATGATTGTCAAAGAAAAAAAAAATAATAATTGTCTAACAATAAAATCTTTATCGATCTTGGAATCCTGTGATTAGAATTTAATAATTTTGGGCTTGTCAGAATTATATTCAAAACAGGCTAGTAGATCAAGACTTATTCGATATTAAATAAATTTACAAAAGTTGAACGAACTTGGAATCCTGTGATTAGATTTTAATAATTTTGAGCTAGTTAGAATTGTCTCATTGAGATGAACATTTTGGTAGTTAAATCATTAAAAACAGACTAGTAGATCAAAAGTTATTATCAATTCCATAAATTGGTATACATAACCAATTAAAAATATGTTAAAAATCATATGAGTGGATAGAAGGAAAATGCAAAGTTACGTTTTTGATATTTAATATGTGATGCATCAAGAAAGTAACTTTTGTATCACAATGCAGAGAAACTAAAAGTTCTTAGCTTCGCTTTGGGCAATAAAGTATATAATATGTATATTTAATAAATCTAAAATATAATATATAATAATAATAAATAAATATAAAATTTTATATTAAATTGCAAAACCTTGTGAAATATTGTAAAAATTTGTAAAAAAGCATGATTATATAAATATATATATCATTTATTTATTTTTTAAAATATTTTAAAATTTGCAAAAATTTGCTAAATATTGTAAAATAATGAGAGAACATTACAAAAATGCGAAATATTACCTCCTGCAACCCCTAAAAAGGGGTAATTTGCATTTTTTTTATTTGGTTTATTTTGCAATATTTCACAATATATTTCAAATAAATTCTGTAATATTTTGTAATAAATTATATAATATACCACAATGATTATAAGATTTTCAAAATATTATGGGCTATAATAACTTATGTAAGATTACATATATATGGACTAAAAAGGGCCGAAAATGACAAAAAAAAGATCATCAGAAAATCAATTTTTATATTATAAATTATATAATATATCATAAGAAAATACAAACTTTAAAGAGCTATACTGCAAAATTTATTAATACAACTACTTTTGTATCTTAAGTGAAAAATGATCCTAATTTTATTCTAAATTGATTTATGTAAAAAAATTTCTTTTGAAAAAATTGTCATTTTTGGCCCTTTTTCCAGCACTTAGCTCATATAATTCACTAATGTATCAAAATATTTTTTGTTTTTAAAAAGTTATAACAATTTAAAAATTTTTATAATTAAAAGATAATGGCTTTAGATAAAATCTATAGTAAAAAAGTTTTAATACACCAAAGTTTTTTAATATAATTAAAAAATATTCTTAACCAAGTTGATAAAACAGATCTAAAATTAAATATTTTATTTAGAAAATATATAGCTAAAATCAATTTTTAAGATTTTATTTAAAAAATTTAAATTTATAAAAAGTTTGCAGACAAATTTGACTGCAATACAATTTAAGGAATAAAGTAAAAAGCACATGCTTTACTTTTACCTATATATATTTATAATATATCACTATAAATAATTTTGTTACTTTATTATATTTAATACAAAAAAATTATAGCATTGTATAATAACTTTATAAATTTTTTTAAAATTATACTACTAATAGTATCTTAAAAATTACAAAAAATAAGAATTAAAAAAAATTTTTTTAATAAAATTTTAAAAGAATTTATATATAAGATCTAAGTAATAAGACCTGAGAGCTGATAGCGTAAGTAGTTACACTTCCAGGTTGCCAAACATAAGGTTGCTAGTTCAACCCCTATTAGCGAACAAAGAAAAACTATACTCAATCATGAGATAGTTGGGCTGAACTAGGATGCCAGAACTGCGGTTGGTTAATTTAACCACATTAATATGAATTGGTGCTAAATAAAAAAAATAATAAATACTTTCGGTAAAATTCCGGTTGAAAAAATGGTGGAATTCTGGTTGAATGGAAAATAACATATAAGGCAAGTAGTACCAACCCAATAAAAGAAAAGGATTCCAAAAGAACTCAGGATGGTCCAGTCCTATACTGAAACAGAAGGTGACCAAAAAACTTTAAAAAGGCCAAAGAAAAAAAATATTGAGTTCTTTTTGTTGTGTCAGTCTGTTCTGCTCGGTATGTACAATCAAAGAACCTGAAAGAAGTTAGAAAACTGATAATACCGCCCGGCAGGCTAGATAAACTAAATAAGGGATATTCAGGTGACTAAATATAGAATTAGGTTGTATAGCTAGTCTAGTATTGTTAAGATAATGTACAAATATAAAAATGTAATAGTAAAACATATGACCTTAATAAAAAGATTGCTATTTGCAACCTTTGGGGACAAATACCCGGAAGAAATTTCAAAAAAAAAAAGATCTAAGTAATATTAATAATATATAAAGATCCAAAATTTAAAAAATTTAATAAGCAAGAATTCAAATTTATTGTAGCTAATTAGTTACAAGTTTTTGGCATTTAAATTTATATAACAGATAAATATAATTTTTTTAACAATTAAATATTGATAACAATATGCAAATTTAGGTATTTAAAATCAAGTTTAACAAACTTTATATATAACAGATTTAATTAATTAAATTATAATGTTAGCAAAATCAATGCATGAGATTTATCAAAATGTAGCTATAAATTCTCTTAAATAATATTGTAACAATATAAACCCACAATAATCAGAACAAAATATATAGCGATCATATGGAGTGCTCCGTATTAAAAGGGCCCATTTTTACAATTTTTTGAAAAATGAGTTTTTATTAAATTCATGTAAATTTTGACATAATTGATATTTTTCAATTATTAATAAAAGTTGATTTGCATAATAAAAAATCAAGATAATTTAAAAAGAAAAATTACATGAGGCTGCGTAGAGCCAACACGTCACGAGATTATCCGATAGTCACCTGCCTTCTTTAACCAATCAAAATCGTGAAATTTAATTAATCCCGAATCAGTCCGAAAATCAAAACAAATGGTTAAACTCAATTATCTCAAAATGAGATAAATGTAAAAATGGGACCTTTTAATACGGAGCACTCCATATGACTCTTCCATAAAAGATTAGAAAATAACACGTGAGTTGGATATAAATCAGAAATCGTATACAATGCTTCCTTTAAGATCAGAACAATTTCCTGAATTAGATAATTAATATTCCATCAAAAGTTATACGTGTGCGAGAGGCATCACATGCACAATCATTATCGCAAATAGGCAATAAAAAATGAGTTGTAAAATCAACGCAAATGTAAAAAGGCAAAAGTGCCTTGTGAAAGCATTGTAAATCTTGGCAAATAAATTCGAATCAACTTTGGATTTGTTCGAAATTCTTTATATATAATATTAATAAATTAAAAATATTTTTGCAAAATTAAAAGATTAAATGAAATTTACTCATTTCATGTATTTTTTTCATTAAATAACACTGGCTTATAATATAAGGTCATAAAAAAGATTTTATTATTAATTGTCACGGCTAATACTGAACTTGGCCAATGCTGAAATTTGAAATCGCGATTTGGAATGTTTAAAGTCCACATCAATTATCAATTCTAGCCCTAAACCCTTAAAAAAAAAGCGGAAAAAAAAACCAAAAAATTTTAAGAATTCATATCAAAATATATATGTCCAAATTTCAACACCGCGATTACCAACTACAAATATCGTGTCGTTATAGTTATCGATTTTATTTAATATTAATGAAAAAGTATGACTTAAAAATTAATTTTTTCTTTTTTTTTTGTCTTTTATTAATTAACGTTAAAAAAAAAAAAAAACTATATCAGATATACATAATTAAAACTATTATTTCTTAGAAATCGCATATACGTACGTACGTACATAGCTAACAAAATCAAAAATAATATATATAAAAATAAATTTGAAATAGATAAAATATTCATAACTTTTTAAAATAGGTATTAAATTTAACCAATTAATACGAAAAAATTACAAATTATATATTATATAAAATAAGTTTCAAAATAGATAATATATATGTACATATACAGTGTGTATATATATACATTTTAAAATATAATGTAAATTTAGGAAATCAGTATTTTATTCTATAATTTTTTTTTAGTCATGTTTAAAGAATCGAAAAAATTAAGATTTTAAAAAAGTGGCCCATGACTTACAGCACATTAGTGCAAATAGAATCAGGGTTTATCCTAGAATCGTTTTGCTTAAAAAAATCTTTAATAAAAAAATAATGAATAAAAAACAATTATTAAGGAATATTCGTATTTAATAAAGGTTGATATAATGGTGTTATAAAATACAATGCCATTAGCCGGCGCCGGCAGAGACAAATCTTTTATTACGATGCATATGTAAAAATTATATGCCCGTGTGAAATGGAGAAAATAATTACTCTACTAGTAAAGTTACTTTTGGGTGTTTATGCAATAGAAAAAAAAAAAAACATAAAAATTGAAAATGCAATTTTGTGTATGCCAAAAAATATCGAATATCGATCGATGAAGAAACGAACGATTGGCATCCAAAAAGAGGAAAAAAGGCAATAACGAAATGCGATTTAAATGCGAAATAAAAATGTTCTATGTCTATAGCACGAAAAAAAATGTCATCTAGACAATACGTTGCCCGATCGTAGTCTATATAATTTATAAAATGCCGTAATGAGTTCTATAATGTTGTTTTTTTTTTTGTTTTTTTGNTTCGAATTAAAAAAAAAAAAGAAAGCCAAAAAGAATAAAAGTTATTTCATTTGCTTGTTCATCAAAACAGAAATTTTGTTTCTGTTGGAATTTCATAGATTCATATAGTTTTTGATATAGTTTTTTGATATAGTTTTTTGATATAGTTTTTTTGTGCTTATAATGGAACTAACCCTTCATAATTAGTAAAATTTTCTTTTTTCTACCATAATGTCTTTAAATCATAATAAACTTTTTTAAAGAAAAAAAAAACTCTTAAAAAGATTTACTAGAAAAGATTAAAAGTAATATGTAAGAACATAGGTTAAACAAACATTTATAATCCAACAAACAAATATCAATTAAAAATGCATACCGAAAAAACTGACTTAGGGTAAAGCCCATAAATCATTTGGATGGTTTCGATTAACATGATAAATAAGACCCCCCTTACTACCATATGCTTTGTGACAATTTTCTACACGGCATGGCCAAGGCTTTTGTCGAGCACCATCATTGCTCTAAAAAATTTAAAGGAGTAAAAGGAGTAATGAGGTTTATAGAACAATAATAATAATAATAATAATAATAATAATAATAATACAATAAAACTATAGGAAATAAATAGATTATGTACAGTATGTCCATGTTCGTTGTGGTACTTTAGGCCATTGGCATTTTTATATGCCTTTGTACAATCGGGTACGGGGCACCGATATGGATGATTGTCTACATCATCTGAACTTAAACCGCCGTTTGATTCAGTTATTAAAGACACATCAGATGTTAAAACAGTAACTGAAGAAATATTAGAAGCCTCTAATGACTGTTAAAAAAAATTTTTTTTTTAGTTAAAAAATTAATAAAGTTTAAAGCAAGATAAATTTAACTAAATAATACCTTTGAAACACGACGTTTACAAGTTCTTGTATCTGCCGATATAGTTCGTTTCTTTGAAAATTTTTTTCCTTGAGAAAATCCGTCAGGGGAAGTTAAAGCAGGGTCAGCATAAACATCCGACATTGCGACCATGCCTAATAAATAAATAAATAAATAAATAAATAAAAGATTGTATTAATTATTTATAATATTAAATAATTATTAAAAAATAATTATTAAATAATTATTATTAATGATTAAAATAAAATAAGAAAATTACCATTACTAGTTTTTGGACGGATTCTTACGAAAGATGAAACTAAACCAGAATTTGTTGAAGCGGAAGATACGAACCCTACCATGTGATAACCGTCAGTTGAATACGGTGAGGTAGTAACAGGAGGTAATGAATTAGATGCACAAGGACTACGTGCAGCATTTGATGAAGAATTATTTTGAACAATCATGAAGTTCTTAGAGTCCGAAGACGTTCGTGGGAGAGGATCAATGGGAGAAGTAGTATTTCCTTGTAAATAATTTGTACTTGTTGTCATAAACTCGTTCATCTCAACCAATAAATTAGGATCAACAGTAGAAGATGAAGGTAATTGCCTATGTTGATCACGAGTAACTAAAATAGTTGAAGTACCAGGTTGAGAAAAATCCGGATCTGAACCAATTGACATGAAAGAGTTTTGCTGATGGACTAACAAATTAGAATTTTCTAAAGAGGAAGATGCACACCTCTGATTAGAAATTGTAGCTGTTATTTTATTAAAGTCAATTATTATTAATAAGATAAAATAAAATAAAAGTATTAAAAAAAATAAAATAAAAAAAAATAAAATAAAATAAAATAAAATAAAAAATCATATAAATACAATACCTGAAGAAGGACTACGTTGATTATTAGATTTATCATCATTAACATTTGGAGATGATCTTGATGTATGGGAATTTTGTTGAGTAGAATTTGTATCAGATCCATTAGAATTTATGTTTGTAGTTGATGAACGCCGACGACATTGATCAGATTGAGAATTTGTAATTGAAGATGACGGCGTAGTTTGTGATCTAACAGGACCATTTAGCCGAGATACATAAGAGGCATAGTCCGGAATATTAAATGAATTATAATTATTCAACGAAGGTTTCGTATCATTTGATTTAGTTATAGAATTTTGATTTTGTTGCCTATTATTATTTATATTAGTAGGAACAGTCGTAGATGATGGTGGTGGAGAAGAGGTTAAAATTGATGACTGATTGTTCAAAATTGAAATAAATTCAGGAAAATCTCCTAAATTGGTAGGTGAAGAAGTTGTAGAACGTAAAAATGTTGAAGAATCAGTGGCATCAACAGGAGTAGGAGGATAAGACATTGATGGAGATTGAGCAGCAGATAATAATGGATCTTGATCTGCGTTCATTTGAAAAGCGTGTGGGGATGAATTATAACTTGTTGATATAGAAGAAGAATTTGAGGAGGTTTGATCACGAATATATGTTGATTCAGGAACATTAAAACCTGAAGGATTTAACGCGTTTTTATTTTCGTATAACCAAGTATAACGCAAATCAGTGTCAGATTCACAAGATTTATCATCTTGTCCTTGCCCAAGATTTTGAGAATTCCATTTTTGTTTACCCATGACAGATGAAGGAGTATCATTTATATAAGTATTAAAATTATAATCATCAGACATGTTAATAATGGATTTTGATTCATTAGGAGGACTATGAGGAGAGGAATTCATCACAGAAGAAGAGTGTACGAAACCAATAGGAGCTGCATTAAAAGTGGGAAAACCGTTGTCTACTTGATCAAAAATTAAAAAAGTTAATAAAAAAAAAATTAAGAACGGTTGAAATTCCGGTAATAAATACCGGAGAAATTATAGTCATGTGACTAAGAGACTCACATTGAGTGTACACAGTGCTGGTCTCAAATGGAAAAATGACACCATCAACCACTTTTAATCTTGGGTGATTAGTATCAACATGTTGTAAAAGATCGTGTAAGTTTCTGTGATCCATGTTACAGCACATATTATCACGACAATGATTAACTTCGAAGGTTTTCAAGTTAGAATCGGACGAAGGAGAAATAAAATTAGCACCGTCCATAGAACAGCCAACATATAAATCTTGATCATGTACGGTACTCGAATTATCATCAGCTGAGCACGTTACAGAATTATGTAAGTAATCCGAGTATGAGCTAAAAATGAAAAGATTTAGTTTAAAATAATTCTAAGAAATTAAAAAAAATTAAAAAAAATTTAAAAAATAAAGATTTAAAAAAAAAAAAAATCTAATTTAAATAATTTAAACGAAAAAAAATAAAGTGAACGAGATTAAAAGCTTGTAATCTCGAAAAAATGAAAGCTTAACAAAAATTTCGATCAAGATTCAGAAAATCAGAGAAGGAAATCACATACTTGTGAGAAGGTACGGACGGCTCGGTAACTAAAGTGGCAGTGATATTACGACTGTACAAACCGTTCGAGATCGTATTGTTTGGAATTGGAATAGGCAATGACAAGGCACCACCAGTCGATGAGTTCAATGTCTCTGTGGCGTGAGGCATTGCAAGACGAGAAAAAGCAAATATCTCGATCGATAAGACTTAAGAGAGCGAGAATAGTAGGGCAGTCGACGGTGTATACCAAGAACAAGTATATTTTACAGTTTTAACGACAAACTCTTGAAAAGAAATAACAAAATCGTATACGAGCCCTTATAAATTAAAAAAGTTGATTCGTTGAATTTGCGTAACGATTGGGTTTCATTAATAGGTGAAACCGTTGAGATTTTTTTATCGTGAGAAATCGGGCAATAACAGTCGTGAGGTGTATAATTTATAGTTTTTTTATAGAATTATAGAATTACGTAATAATATAATATAATATATATATATATCATATATATATATATATATATATATTGATGAATCTTATATTTATATATTTACGACGTTAAAAAAAGAAGTAAAGAATAGAGAGGGAAGAAGGAGGGATTAATAAAGACCAGAAATAGAGCTGATATAGAAGCCAGCAAAAATATTAAAAGTCGTTAAAAATGGTCGTTAAGCTCGTTAATGATTAAGGATCAGTAATTTGGTAAATTCCGAGAAAACTCATATAAATATATGATTTCAAAAAAAAAAAAAAAATTTAAAACGGTAACAATTATATAATAAAGTAATCTACTATATTAGATATGTCGTAGGCTGAAGAGAGCACAAATAACATAAACAATGCACACAAGGCACATCAACCGTCGAGACATCAGAAAATTTGACATCTGATAAATATCACACAATAACAGATAATATATTGTTTATGTTTATATTTTCTAAAATATCCACAAATGAAATAAATGATTACACTTTAATTTGCATAAAGATAAAATAATGGTCATTGTAATAAGCCCGATAAAAAGTCCACTTGTATTCTAATACCGATTGGTCTTTGCGCATCCAATGAAATGTATATAAATGGTAACTTAAGAAAGTAGTGGCTCAATATACTCAATATAACACATTATATAAAACGTGGTATGTATATAATATATATAAGAAAATATAGGAAAAATATAGGATTAGCGTTAGGTTAGTTAGGTTAACAGTTAAGAAATTTTATACGTATAATTCAGTGTATATATCTCTGATATTACAGTATTATATATACAGTATATATATATCTCTTTATATCTCTGATATTATATATACAGTATATATATATCTCTTTATATCTCTGATATTATATATACAGTATATATATATCTCTGATATTATATCTGATATATTATCAGTTATATATATATATATATATATATATATATATATATTATTCATACAGTATATACAGTATAATTCTTAGGCGGGGAGTCTGCAAGCCAAACACAGTACGTACTTAGTATGTACATACTTAACAGTTAACAGTTAAGTATGTACGTACGTACGTACGTACATATACGTACGTACGTATGTACATTAAGTACTGTATCTACAAAATATCTAACGAAACGATTTCAATGCAGAAAAATATCATGACAGGTTTCTATTACAGGATTCGATCACGTCTAGACGAGTAAAGCCTAGACAAAATAAGAAACATCTAATGTGATGTAACGATAATTGGAATAGAAATTGATTGAACTGACACATTTTTACACGTGATATATTCGTTTTTACAAGCTTTTTTAAGACAATACCATGTAGTAAACTGGTTATATGCATAACATAATGTGTTGAATGAATGAATGAATGAAGTATTATTGTATTTGATAAACAATTTTCTCCAAATTACCCAAATTTAGTTAGGAAATGAATATGTTACTATATTTTATACAAGTATTTTAATAAACCAAAATATAAAACAATGGGCGGTTAATGCCGTGATTCATTAATAATTACAGAATTATATAATAATGTTATAATAATTGTTATAATTATATTTTGTTCCTAATTACAGAATTACAGAATTACAGAAATTAATAGAATCTTTTTTAAACACGTGTTTGTATCTTCGTATATCTGTATATAGGTCAAATGACTGACTTTGTGTGGGAATTTAAGATCCAATTATTTTTAACACAGAGAAAAATTTTTAAGGATTAATCCTATTAAAATAATAACAATGGCATCAAAAGGCAATAAATACGTCAATTATTTATCTATTTATCAATTTATGCGCGTGGCCAAAACATCAAATTAATTTATCATGTATGATTATGCATGACCTATTTATCACTTTAGCCCAGTCAGCCTTTCGAAACATATTCATATATTCATTGTGATTATTACAGTATTAAATAATTTTTGAACGTGAACAGTCACTAAAATAATTTCCGTATTACATTTACATATTCGTAATACTGTATTAGACCCTGAATCCCTGACAATCAATCAATCCACTTACTCTTCGATGTTGATTCTTACCAATTTATAGCATATATAAACGTTTTAAATACCGGTTTCTGCATTAATTCTATTAAAATGTATACTTTTAGGTACGGCTTACCTTTTATCCAAAAGGAATCCCACGCGCGCCCTTTCCCCACAACTTTCTACCCAACCGTGAATTTGCTGACCATTTACTTCAAAGTTTGTAATACAATTCGTGATACTACATTGTTATTTATTTACGCACCATATACAGTTAATCATTTAACTTTTATCCAATCATAAATGTTTATCTCGTAGAAGATCAACGATTATCTACTTACCGTTAGTATACTGTTAGTATACTAGTATAATGTTAGTATAGTTATTGTAGTTATTTGTTAGTATAATAAATAATAAATATTATAAATATTATAAATATTATAAATATTATAAATATTATAAATATTATAAATATTATAAATATTATAAATATTATAAATATTATAAATATTATAAATATTATAATAAATATAGCAGATATAGTGTTAGTATAATATAATGCTAAGTACTAGTTCTAGTTTACTAGTTTTACTGTTTTTATACAAAATTTCTGTTAGTGGTAAGTTAGTGTTAAGTTAGTGGTAAGTTAATGATGTAACGGTAATGTTTGGTGTAATAAATTACTGTAATGTTAGTGGTAAGTTATTGTTATTAATTGTTAATAATTGTTAAGTAATAATTGTTAATAATTGTTAAATATATACCGGTAGTAAATGTTTATCATTAGTAGTGTTACTGTTAGTTACTGTTAATAGTCTTTTGTATTCTGATATTCCGTGTGATTCTGTCTTTTCTGTTACATATCTTTTGATTGCACAATAAAACGAATTTGATGACTAATTAAAAGTAAGATAATCAATGCTATTCTTACAAAATTGTAATCATGCATTCATAGTGATAATTTATCTTTTTGCATGCATTAAAAATTCATTACAAATAATAGCATATATCGATATATAAAGTATACTGTATATACAAGATATACATTTATGTTAATGTGGTGTTAGTCGTCTAGGTTTTATTTGTCCATTGTATATGTATCTTTGCTGTCGTTTGTTGTATGTTCATCTGATATTTATAGAATTTTAGCCTAAAGTATTTCAATAAAAATGTGAAACGTAAACAATCTTACAAATATGTATATGCACTAAAGCACGCACGCCAAAAAGCAGAGCTTCCTAACCTGGCGACATCTAATGGTTGTTTCTTCCCCACAAATTGGTCGTCAGTTTGATTAATATTTTGTCGTCTCGATATCATTCTAATTATAATTACTAAGTGAATTTAATCCCTTGTCAAATAAAATTATTTTTCCCTTATATATTTATTTGGTTTCTGTCTCACATTTCATTTAAAAGTTCCTTTTTCTGTAAACTTGTCCTCTAATATTACGTTTCATATAATCGGTATATTCCAATTTACTTATTCTTTCTAAATCTTCTTTCTCCACGTGTGTTTTCGTCCGCAATGCAAAGCAACCGATTATATTGGACATGTGTGTATTTTGTAGTAAATTAAATGACGTACGTATGTAAAATCGATCATAGTTTATAAATGTTTCTCTTTTAATTCGGATTTTTTTTTATATTTTAGTTGTTGATAAAACAATAGCCTAGGAATCAGCATATATATATATTGTTTACAAATATCAACTTATCAGTTGTGTGATATTGATTTCACTAAATTGGTTCATACAAATCTTTGTTATTTGAGTCGTCGGCCGGTTATAAAGATTAAGCAATTAGGCGTTTTTGGATAATAGTTTTTGATGGTAAGGTTACATTTGGCAACTGCATAGAATATACCAATAATTTTTGAACTATATCTGATATGTACGCCTTCACTTTTTTTATTACTGCGCTTTTTCACAATCACGCGACCTCTCGTGTATGTCCGTCTTTCTCACATGTCGGCTTTAATTTTTCTTTTTTTACAAGGTTAAAATCATAGCATGATTTTCAAAATGCAGGTGTACACATTTTAACAAATACACGTGGGGCCACAGATTCCTACGAATGTTTTGTTCAATCCTTTTTTCGAGAATGACATAATATGCCTACCACACGTTAATACCCGCTCATTAGCCTTGTGTATGTCTCAAAAGATTCTTAAAAAACTACCAAATAAAGTATAACATTTACATTGAAAGTTTGAAAGCTTCCCCGAAAATATTGAAAATTGTGCTGCAAAGTATATTAATTTAATTAGAAGGTTACTCATGTTTAGGAATAAATGATTTTTACTGAATTAGAAATGATTTCTACAAGCATCCTTTGTGCATGCATAATAGACATGAGTACCCGATTATCAAGATTAAAATTCATATACATACCATATACCAGGGATCATACCAGGGTTCATTAATGGCTGGTTATTTTTATACGATCTCTTACCACATATCGCTTCATTCAGGAAGCATAATAATATGCCTACACAATATACTTTTTTAACAAAAGATTCTACTACTCAACATACCCGTTATCCGCCTAAAGTTTGTTATTAGATATGTATTTTGTATTAGACTTTGATCTCTTAAAAAGTACAGAAAACTATCCATATTCTTTTACGCAGGGTTGGCAACAAATCAAATAAACCAATAAAGCTTAATACGTATTTATACTGTATATCTGATATATATTTATTTATTGAGTATATTTGGATTTTTATTGTTTGTTTTTTTATTAGATATCAAAAATTACTAATTTGTTTTTGTACTATTGCGTAAGCTATTATATAGCCAATTATATAATTAGAGCTCACCTGATTTTTTTTTAATCAGAAGCCTACTTCTTTTTTCTCTATCTAATTTTTATAATTATATATATTATATAGTATATATTATATATATATATATAGAGCCTAACTTTGAACTTGATCTTTCTCTTTTTTAAAAAAAATTATTTGATTTTTATTACTTTTCTTATATTAAACAAAATTGATTTTTAATAAGTATATAGCCAAAATAAAGTTTATATAGTATATATAACAAAAAATAAATAAATAATTTTTTATTTTAATATATATAAAATTAGGAATTACAGAAAATATAGTAAGCTATTTTAGATTATTAGCTAATATATATAAATTATACTATAATAAAAATATAATTGTACATATACAACTTTAGATTGTTTATTTAAATAATTTAAAAATTTTATATTAATTATTTGAAAAATTTTTGATAGAGACCATCACTATAGTGACCCTATATAGTAGCCAATTATAGTTAGAGTTAATAAAGTTTTTTTATTAGAAAAGTTAGAAAGTTTGTAAAAAATTTTAATTAACCAATAATAAGCTAGTCATATGCTCAATTTTGATTGGCTATTTATAAAGATTGCTATGAACTAATACTCTATTTATTTAGTAATTTTATACATTATAATAATTATGTTTTGATTTTATAGTTTAGTAATTAAATTTTAAATTTTTTATAAATTTTTATAGTTTAATAAATAGGATATATGTCCTAAATTAGTACTTTTTACTAAATTTTGTATACTATAAAATATAGTTATCTACTAATAATAAATAAGACTATTTTTATTTATTCTTTAAACTGTAAATTAGAGTTGTTAATAGAGTAGGTAGAGTGGATTGGGTTAAAATTAGATAGAGCAGGCCATACTCCAATCCAATCTGAATTATATTTAAATTAATACTTTAGATTGTACTCTGGGTTGAACTTCAGGTTGAACTCTGAGCTATGCTCTAAATTGTGCTCCAGATTGTACTCCAGATTGTGCTCTAGGTTAATGCTCTAAATTATAAAAATAATTTTGCTTCAAACTACTTCATATGAAACAATTTGAGTTTTCATTTCATATAAATATAGCAGGTTTTAAGCTTTAATTGCCTAATAGACTTATATTAAAACAAATCCAAAGTAAACCAATTTGCAAAATATTAACTCTTAATTTGTATTGCAAGCAAATTTGCCTGCAACCTTTTTATAAATTTAAATTTTTTGAATAAAATTTTATTTTATCAACTTTATTAAAAAAAATTTTTAAGTATATTAAAAGGGAAATTATAGGCATCTTTCGCAGGATATATATAAGTTATATATCTTCCACAACCAAATTCGTTTAAGGTAGGGTTAGGGTTTGTGTAAGGGTTAGTGTTAGTAATGTATATAGTAAAATTGGTCAAGGAAAATTTTTTTGTTAGGCTCAAAAGGTAGTTTCTTATGTAAATGTTCAAAAAATAAACGATTTTTGAAAAGGCAAACATTTGTTTTGAAATTTTCCTGATCGTGTTATGGTACACCAAGGGCGATTAACTATTCGCTAATTTGGCATCAATCATCACGTGGAATGATTTTTATTGGCCAATTTCGCGGGAGATACATCTCCCGTGAGAGATGCCTAGAAACACCCATATTAAAAAACTTGGTATAATAAAAGTTTAAAGTATATATATTAGAACTTTTACTATAAAATTTTTCTTTAAATTTTTCTAAATTTTATATTTTATCTATAAAAAAAATATTTATTTCTGATTCAAGTCTTAATTTTTACAAGTAAATTACTTAAAATGCAATAATAAAAGTTGTAATTCTTTATTAAACTACAATATTGTATTAAAAACTATATTTTTAAAACCAATATTTAAAAAATTCACCAAAATATTGTAAATTATTTTTTTTAGTTAAAAAATTTCTTTAAAATTTAATATTTTTAGCTTATAAACAATATAAATTTTTTGTTTTATAATATATAGTCAAACTTCTATAAATGCAACATATATAAACAAGCCTACAACATGTATTTAGGAGGTTTGTTTTTAGAAAAAGCCAATTAAATTGCAGCTTTAAAAATTAGATTATTTAAGTTTGTATAACTTCTACTAAAAACTGTATAACCTATCTTAAATACTAAAATTTAATTGGCTACATGCATTTAGAAAAATAGTATGATATAAAAAGTTATTTAAGAAAATATATATTTACAGAATATAGAATATGCATTTAGCACTAATAACATCTTATAAACAAGACAAAAATGTGCATTTAGTAAATTATTGTATTTAAAGAGATTGCATTTATAGAAATATGACTATAAATACAAATAATACAAGAATATAATTCTTATTTTCAAATATTATTGTATTAAATTTTATTTAAATATTTTAAATAATTAAAAAAAATAATCAGAAATATTTTTATAGTAATTATATAGGCAAATTTGCTTGCAAAACTTTACAAATTAAGGGATAGTAGTAAGGGAAATAACAAAAATCAAATGATTTTTTAGAGGAAAAGAGGTAAAAAAAAGGTGAATTTATATATAAGGAATTTGACTATATATATATTAAAAGAGAGAGGGAAGAAATAGGCTTCTGATAAAAAATAATCAGATGATTAATGACATAGCCCTAATTGAATAAAGTCATATCTAATTTCTTCTTTTTATTTAACTCTTTTGATATTGTACATTATAAGATATCAAGAGACATTATTTATTAAAACTTTATTTATTTAGATTTTAATAATTACAATAATTTATTACTTTAATCTGATATATAGGGTGAGTCAGTAAAAAAGTAACAAATTTTTTTTAAATAAAAGTTTTTTAACTTTAAGCTTAAATATCTTAACAACTATCTTAATAAATTTAATAATTTTTTTTATTTTAATTCTATATAATTTCAAGATTAAAATAAAAAAATTTTTAGCAAATTTGATTAAATAGTTGTCAAGATATTTTAGTTTAAAAATTAAAAAAAATTTACTAAAAATGATTTGTTCCTTTTCTATTGACTTACCCCCATATATATAACAATCATAGGACATGTCCTCTTAAAATAGACTTGA
Organism: Gigaspora rosea; assembly: GCA_003550325.1. Lineage (NCBI taxonomy): Eukaryota > Fungi > Glomeromycota > Glomeromycetes > Diversisporales > Gigasporaceae > Gigaspora > Gigaspora rosea. The sequence goes on from QKWP01001438.1 coordinate 123,892, forward strand.
AATAAGTTTATAATAAAAATTATAATAAAAACATATGAATTTACTATAAACTTTGGGCTAAAGATCCTTCTCAGCTTAACTAATTAACTTAAAATTAAATTTTACAAACATATAGAACAAGAAAGAAGAAAATTTTGAGCTTAAAAACTATATTGAAATTTTGTCAATTTGCACTTTTCAAAATATAAATTCGTCAAAAACAAAAATTTACTAATTTTAAATCAGCAATTATGTGTAAAATTGTGCTCTGAACAACTTTACTTAGATAACCAAAGAAGGTTACCTTGTAAGAAAAATGAGTTTGCTATATGCTAAAATTAAAAATTTTCAGTTTGCAATACTGTATATTCCCGACAATAAGCTACCTTTTTTGGGCCAAAAATTACATGAAAAAATATGGGTAGCTTATTTTTAGCGTATAGGCGTTTTTGAAAAAATTGAAAAACATACTAATAAAATGTTGACCAAATGACAGTCAAATGACACCAAACTTTTATATAAGTATATTTTAATGCGCTGAACAACTTTACTTAATTGAACTTTTGTCGTTTAGTTAGTAAAAAAAAAAAGGTTTATATGTAGCAACTGCCAACATGTTTTTTGAGATTTTTGAAAAAAATCAAGGGAGTAGCTTATTTTCAGAGTAGCTTATTTTCGGGAATATACGGTATAAAACTCTTTTTTTGTCAAGATAACCTGCTTTGGACCTCTAAGTAAACTTGTTCAGAAGGTATTCTACTCAATTTGAGGTCAAACCATATTTTTTCAAACCTTTTCTGGGTGAAAAAATAGAGTTACAGTTAGAGAAACAATTTTTTTAAAAAAAAATTTTTTCTCTGACTTTAACCCTATTTTTTACACAGAAAAAGTTTGAGAAAATGCATTTTGACCTCAAACTGAGTAAAAATACCCTCTGAACAAGTTTACTTAGAGGCCCAAAGCAGGTTAGGGCACAACATTTATTAGGTAAGGGGAGTAACAAAAATCAGGTGATTTTTTAGGGGGGGAGGGGGGTAAAAAAAATTGAAATTATATATAAGAACCTGACTATTTATATATTGAGGAAGAGGGAGGGGGGTAGGCCTCTGATAAAAAATAATCAGGTAATTAATGACACTGCCCTAATATTTTAGGAGGTGGGGGTAGGGTTGGGGACACGGTGTCCCAGGGCATGCCTTAGGTGCATGCCCTCCTGGGTATGACTAGGGCATGCCTTTGAGCCAAAAGGCATGCCCCTATCATGTGATTATAAATCTGAATCATGTGAATTAGTATACATTGATTGGCCAATTTTTGTGAATCATTTGGTAATACAAATCTGGTTGGCTAATAAAAATAAATTCAAAACAAATTTTATTAATTCTAATAACTATTATTATTGTATATTTTGTTAAAAAAAAAAACTTAAATTTATCAATCAATACATATTATATTTAATAACAAAATAAATAATAAATAACATAAATGAATTAAAAAATAGTTAACTATCAATAAAGTAATATATGTATATGGAGTATAAAAGGTATAGAATATAGAATATAATTATATAAATCCTATATATACTTTATATCTAATATATTGTAGCTTTTAAAACTTTGTTAAATAATCTATAATTATATGGAATATTTAATCTATAAGACAAAAAGTGTATTTCATCACTAACTTTTAATTTATTTCTCTATTTTCTGAATTATTTTTAACATAGGTAGAATAAAAGTAGTTTTAGAATTTATTTATTTGATAATAATTTAGTAATTGACCAATCAGAACTAAAGCTTGCTATACTACATATCATATGATTTATATATAGGGAGCATGCCCAGGCACAATAAGAGAGGGCATGTCTCAGCCCGAGGCATACCCCCTAGAAACATGCCCAAAATTTTTACCGTGCCCCCAACTCTAGTGAGGGGTCAAGAAAAATCTTACCTTAGTTAAATTTGATTGCCTAAAATTCTATTTATAGATCTTACCTAGGGGTGAGGGTAAGTCCCTATAGTAAATAGATATTAGGTAATAAATATCAGTGCTCTTATCTTAACAAAAAAGGGGGTTTTATATTGCAAACTGAAAATTTTTAACTTTAGCATATAGCAAACCCATTTTTCTTACAAGGTAACCTTTTTTGATTGCCTAAGTAAAGTTGTTCAGAGCACGATTTTACACATAATTGCTAATTTAAATTAGTAAATTTTTGTTTTTGGCGAAGTTACATTTTGAAAAAGTGCAAAATTGACAAAATTTTAAAATGGTTTTTAAGCTTAAAATTTTCATCTTTTCTTGTTCTATATGTTTGTAAAATTTAATTTTAAGTTAATTAGTTAAGCCGAGAAGGATCTTTAGCCCAAAGTTTATAGTAAATTCATATGTTTTTATTATAATTTTTATTATAAACTTATTTCAAAGAGACATGTCCTATGACTAATAATGGGTGGCAATCAATTAATCAACAATCACTTCACCAACATAACATTTCATCGACAATTATTTACCAACATATTCATTTTACCGATAGTTTATTTCACCAAAGCTCATTTCACTGACAAAGTAATTCTGGTCATTGTTGTTAGGATCAGGGTAAAATTAGATAGAATTAGAGCTAAAGTTAGAGTACTTTTTGAAAAAAAACTTGTCAGTGAAATGAACTTTGGTGAAACAAACTGTAAGTAAAATGAACTTGCTGATAAGTATTTGTTGGTAAAATGTTATGTTGATGAAGTAATTATAGCGAAATAATACAAACCCATATATAATCTGATTAAATTTAATAAAAATATTAATTGATAATCCATTTCCGAATGAGTGGGCCATACATAGTAAATTGCGACGTGCAGATCTATATGATTTACTATATAAAATTGCTAAGCCACAAATGCCACTTTACAACAAAGTGAAGACATTTTTCTACTAAGTAAATATATTTTCAATTTCTAAGTAAACTTGTAGAGCATCTTTTTTTGATTCTAATATAGTAATATCATTAAAATCTGTTTAGTAGATACAAAGATATTGTCATAAAATGATTTGCCAACTAATGTAAACAAACTATTGTTTACATGAAATGGCATTTTTGATCATAGTAATAGTAAATCTCATAGTCATGTCCATCACGATTTACTATATATGGTTATATATTTTTCTCACATTCGGAAACAGATTATCAATTAATATCTTAAAATTTTGGTTTATATAATTTAGCGCATATGCATTATAACGCACCTATCTGATAAACCAATCAGATCGTAGGATCAGGTGTAATATAAAATCGAGAAAAAATAGCGAACTTTTAAAAAATCGCCTGTGGCTCATAATTTTGCTTATGAAACCACTTTTCGTGCTCTAACAAAAAAAATTTCTTGCAAAATTTTACTATAAAACCTTATTTTTCGCCTATATACTATTTTAACCTCACCCTAATCCTAACTAACAAAAAAGATGTGTTATTTTGGTTGTTTTGATTTCATGTTATACCAAATCATATGAGGTGCGCTACAGCGCACATGCGCAAAAATATTAAATTCTAAAATTTTAAGTTTTACAATTTATTAGTATGTAAGGGGAGGGCCAGAAATCAGCTGATTTCCTAGGAAGGGGGGGTCTGAAAAACTGGAAATTTAATATGAAGACCTGACTAAAATAAGGGGAGGTCAAAATTTTGGCCAAAATCAAATTGGCTGATTCCTGGCAGTGCCCTAATGATAACGTTTAAACTACCAATATAAAAAATTTTTAAATTGTGTTATCTATTTTATACTACAATATGATTGGACAATATAAATTTATAAGTTTTATACTTTTATGTTACAAAAGCTCGTTATACTGTTTTCGCAAAAATAATTTTTGGTTACATGCTGCTAATGTTGTGTAATATTACACAAGTCCTGTTTTGGTTACTTTTTAAATTTGAACCCAAGTTGGGTTTATTTGAACCAAAATTGGGTTTATTTAAACCAGATCAACTTAATTGAACCAAAATAAGAATTATTTGAACCAGATCAGGTTTATTTGAAACCAAAAATAAGTTTATTTGAACCAAAAAAAACCAAGAGTAGGCTTATTTAAACCAAGCCCGGGTTTATTTGAACCAAGCCCAGGTTTATTTAAACCAAACCAGAGTTTATTTGAACCAAAAAAGAGTTTATTTGAACCAGAAAAGAGTTTATTTGAACCAAAAGTAGGCTTATTTGAACCAAGCCTGGGTTTATTTGAACCAAGCCCAGGTTTATTTGAACCAAGCCCGGGTTTATTTAAACCAATCCTGGGTTTATTTAACCCAATTCTAGGTTTATTTAATATTATTCAGAAAAAAAAAAGCATATTATAAATCTATTATTTATAAATATTTATTTAAAAATTTTATAAGTTTATTTCTGTGCATTATTGCATGGGTTTACAGCTAGTTATAATATATAAAAAAACAAAAAAAATATTTTTATAATTATATGGGTTTGCCAAATAATAAATAATAAAGAAAAGCAAAATGACAATAGCAATCTGTTAGGGCCGTATTATTAATTATCTGATTATTTTTTATTAGAGGCCTACTTTCTTAATATATATATAGTTAGGTTCTTATATATAATTTCAACTTTTTTTACTTCCTCCTCTTCTAAAAAATCACCTGATTTTTGTCACTCCACTTACTATAGCGACTCTATATAATCAGCCAGTCATTTTACAAATTGGTAATTATATAAATATTTTTTTTATTTTTGTTTTATTTTTTTATTTATTATATTTAATTTTTTTTTGAAGCATTACTAAAACCATTATTGAAGCTATTACTAAAGCTTTTATTAAAGTTATCATTGAAGCTATAGTAGAAACATAAAGTTGCATTTAAATTAGTAGATTTCTTGTTATTTTGGTAATTTAGTAGATTGTTTTTTTTAGTTAATTTCTTTGCATTTGATATATTTTTAAAATATATTCTTTATCTTTTAGTTTGTTTTTCTAGTAAGTTTGTTTTTTTTTAAAATTTTTTTTTTTAACTCTTCAGCTCGATGGCTGTTGGGGTGCGTTTGGCGCTCATTTATTAATATTATTGTTTTGTGATATGTCGATCTACATTTCACTATCTATTTTTAACTAGTTACACTAATCTATACCTCCTTCCAATTGTCCGTTTTTCCCGGCTTCCTCCAGCCGGCCAACCATGCCCGGTGCCCCGTACCTTGTAGNTGAACCAAAAGTAGGCTTATTTGAACCAAGCCTGGGTTTATTTGAACCAAGCCCAGGTTTATTTGAACCAAGCCCGGGTTTATTTAAACCAATTCTAGGTTTATTTAAACTAATCTATACCTCCTTCCAATTGTCCGTTTTTCCCGGCTTCCTCCAGCCGGCCAACCATGCCCGGTGCCCCGTACCTTGTAGGATCATAGGCAGCTTGAAGGAACTACATACTCAGCTGGGTCGCTATATAGGTCAGCTATTTGTTATCAACCCCGGGAACCACTTCCATTTTCAGTCGGTGTAGCGTTAGGTTCCTGGCTTCTTCCTAATTTGGTCAGTATTCTTGACTTTTATACTTGTTTATCTTATTTCTTTTTATAGTAGATGGTCCTTATGTTTACGACGTTTCTTGTCAGATTTTTTTCCTTTTCTGGATGCTGCATGACCTTGTGGTTATGTCATGCAACTCATTGTTGCTGTAGTACCATATCCGGAAACGGGAGATGTTGACGCCTTATCATAGATCTTTTAATATTCGTGGTCCTAACACGGTTTTTGTCATCCACTAGACTCGAACCGGTGATCTTGCGAATACGATCCCGGAGCGCTAACTACTGCGCTATCCGACCCAGGATCTTTTTTTTTAAATTTAAAGTACCTGTTTTAAAGCATATGATTTTATTCAGTTTTACATACTATAAATTATATTTAAACAAGAGTACAACTAGCTATACATACACTTTTGGTATCTAATTTAAGTAGTCAGACTGAAGGTTTTATACTAGCTACTATACCTGCAACCCAACTACGGAAATTGTCTATTTAAACACTTTGATCTTCTGCTTTTTATCTGATCTCAAATCAATTCATTATAACATCTGCAATGCATATATAGTCAGTCCAGACATCTAGTTTATTTTATTATTTTTTAGAACTTTTTCAATATACTCAAAGGTACAATCTGGCTTATCCTTAACAGGAAACTTGATAAAGCAGTACCTGTCCCACTAGGCATTTACCTATACTTTGGTAATTTGTACATTCACTAAAACTTATACTTGTAGTTAAAGATGCACTGCAACTAGTAATATTATCTACTTCTGCTCTTGTAAAGTTTGCTCTGATCTTGGTATCTACTAACCACCTTTTTACCAGTTTTTCCCTAATATATTCCAAACTCCCAATTCAGTTAATCCAGAAGAGTTAATCTATTTAGCATTACTTTACTGAAACTATAAAAAAATTAAAAATATTATGATCTTATATCTATTATGTTTTTATTATATTTTAAAAAACATAATAATTACTAATTATAAGTTAATAATAATAATATAAATAATATATATTAAAACTGTTTTAGTAATATTAATAAAAACATTTTTAAAACATTATTAAACTAAATAAATTTCATATTTATAGTATAATATAAATATTTATATTATATAAATATATTATATTATAATATATTTTATAATATTAAATATAATATAAATAAAACAAATCAATAATATAAT
>QKWP01001439.1:17248-30016 GCA_003550325.1 Gigaspora rosea
GCTATTCCAAGGTGTCTGTTCCTTAGAAATCCCAAGAGTTTATTAATAATAAGAGAGGAGAATAATAAATATAAAGATAAAGATAAAATACAATGTCTGGATCTGTCTAAAACTAAAGGAAATAAGATGGGCTTATATATTTATTGAGCTAAGCGTCGCTAAGCGTCGTTAAGCGTCGCTAAGCGTCATTAAGCGTCGCTAAGCATCATTAAGCATCGCTAAGCGTCGTTAAGCGTCGCTAAGCGTCGTTAAGCGTCGTTAAGCGTCGCTAAGCGTCGTTAAGCGTCGCTAAGCGTCATTGAGTGTCATTGCACATCAATTTCGCATATCACTATTACTAAATACAGTTATTACAAAATTTCCTTATTTAGTTCTAATTTCTTAACTAATTTCTACCCAAATTAAAACCTATTCTATAACAATATGTATGTGTATTATAAGCTACATTTATTGATGTCAAAAATTCTTAGAATCTGCATATGTACTAAAATGAAAAATCTTACTAATCGTAGGGGACGTCTAAAGCCTGGCACCTTACGAAATTATTTGATTTTTCTGATTTTTTGATTTTTAGAGTTAGGGTTAGAGTTGGGTTAGAGAGAAGTGTTTATATATAGTAAAATCACATTTCTGACACTTTTACTTAGTCAACCAAAACCAGTTTAGATAGCTGTTTTTTATATATTTCGTGTTTTTGTCTTTGCCGTCTTGCTTTGTTTTGTTTGGACTAACCCGGGCTATATATCGGGTAATTTCATAAGGTGCCAGGCTTTAGACATAACTTGTATCTACATGCATGTATACTTGAATAAAATAAGTACCGTAAAGTCCCGAATATAAGCAACCCCCTAAGCCACCCATTTTAGCCAAATTTTTTCAAAGGGTTGCTTAAATTCGGGACTTTAAAATATTCAATTTTATTGGTCAATATACCTTATATATAAATGTCCAATAAAGTTTAAAATAAATTTTATATATGTTTAGCAGGGGTTGCTTATTTTATTTTCTTAGTATTTTGATCTCAAAATGTGGGGGGTTGCTTATTTTCGGGGGTTGCTTATATTCAGGACTTTACGGTATAAATTTTCTTATATTGGATTGGATAGTGCGATAAAGAAAAAAAACAAACTAAATCATATTGAAGCAATTCTTAAAACGACTATATTCAAATAGGATATGTGTTACATAATTAAAATGATAATTATAACATTTATAGATATTACGGCGTTTACAACCTATTGCAGCAATTACAACTATAACAACTATTATAGCCAATACGATAAATTACAACTTTGGATTCTGGTTGTTAATAAGAGTTGCAACCCAGGTTGTAATCCGAAATGTCCATAATAATTACCTACGGCCAGCAATACTAGCTGCCATACCTATAGCCCAACTACGGGAATTGCCTATTTAAACCCTCTGATCTATGTTCCGCCTGCCAACCCATCTTGTATCACCAGAACAGGCCCGTTACATAAGTCAGTCAGCAAGTTCCAGATACTTATCCATTGCCTTAGGACCCAGCTGGGTATTACCGGTCCTGTTATCCTCGACAGGAGACTTGGTAGAGCGGTACCTGTCCCATATCAGGTATTCACCTACACTTCGGTACTTATCACTATGACTGAGACCAACACTTGTGAGACAGGGTTACCCTGTTCTCTTACCAATACCTACTTCTGCCCTTGTAAGGTTCGCTCCAACCCCGGTACCCACCATCACTTTTCTACGGTCCTTTACCGATTTTCTCAGACTTCCAATCCAGTTGGCCTGAAAGAGTTGATCTACCTGGCATTAGGTGCCATCATGGTTTTTCTCCCCCCTGGTACCTACTTCTATAACATAGGTCCTTTTCTTCCGGTACCTGATCCGGTGGCCAGGTTGGTAGACCTTGTCCCTGAGGTCAACGTCCGGTACTTCGCTCCGGTCCAATATTCCAGTTTTAGTAGCACCGTCAAAGATCCTTGCCAAATGGGTTTCTGTTTCTCCGGTTCCTTTGATTTGTCTGTGTCATAAGACACAACTTTGCCGAAAGCTCCCATTCAAGATGGTAACCAAGGACTTCAGGTAATGTACCCAACCGATCGACAGGAAACAGTTATCGAAACACAGGTCTATTTTTTTCAAAGCGCCGGCAGTGAGATTTGAAGCCTAAACCTGCCACTTGAGGAGTGACAACTTACCAACTTCTCTAAGTCGCCACACCCCTTATTAAGTTAATTATAAATTAGTTATTATGAGATATAAATAAAAAAAACAATAATCAAAATTTTGAATTATTATAATATCTTTTTTTTTTATTAATAATAACTCAAAATTTGCTGTATATAATTATTAGACCAAGTTTGATATAACTTTATAAAAGAATTTGTTAAGTTAAAAAAATTTTAAAAGTGAAAGCACAAAAAAAAAAAACTCATAATGATTATAATGATTACACAGTAAAATAAATTAATCTTCTCTGCTACACATATGTTGTAGTTAGTTAAGAACCGAGCTTTATCCAATGTTCACATCTAATATATTAGTATATCAGTTATATATTAATTTTGACTATATTAATAGCAAAACATATAAGCAGCATATCAACTACAAAAATTATATGCTTGAGGTTTTTAGTGATTATGCTAAGGAAGCCTTATTGAACAATATGCTATTAGTTTGTGATATAGTTTTAGTTTGATTAAATTTTTTGGCTTAAGCTATATATAACTTTCTGAACCAGTAATCATTTTTCACTATGTGGACTGTGCGCAGACACAGAAACAAAATTTTGTATATAGTTTTTTTAGTAAATGTGCAGATACCGCACAGAAAAAATTGTCATTTTGTAAGTAGTACCCACAGTTGCAAGCATTTTCTTAGTTATTTTTTTATTTGGCACACAGAAAAAGTTTATGAATTGTGCAGTATCTGCACAGTAAATTTTAATTAAAATTAATACTGGTTTGAACTGTTTGACAAATATAAATAGCTCTGTTCGAGTCTGGTCCAAGTTCGGTTTGGTTTGGTCCAAGTTCATGTCTAGTCCAAATGACAACACTAAGGGTAATCACATTTTACAAGTATTGGTCTTGATCATAGGTAATATTTGTGTAAAACAGAGAATGCTTTGTCAAGTATCCCATAAGAATAAAGTAGTTTTAAGAAGATACACATCAATAGTATCTGGAACTAATCTCACCAACTAATATATCAAAGGTAGGATTTGAAGTACAAATAAAAAATTAGGCATGCCTTCAAGAGCATGTACTAAGTCACAGCATGCTTTTTATGCCCATAGGCATGCACCTTTTTTATATAGAAATACTATAGGTAGCGCAAAGTATCACCTATCTTAGATATCCCCTTTGATCGATACCACCCTTGATTTGTACTGGGTATAATTTGGCTGTTTTGTAAAAAAAACCTGTTTTGCTATTATTAGTAAGTGAAAACCTTCCTGACTCTAAAGTTAATTTGATAAAATATATTATAAAAATCTGCTCTGCTTTAGATGTCCCAAATAAAAAAAAAGATGCTTCTAATCACATATATTAGTTTAGCCAATTAAAATTGTACAGTAAATTTTATTATATGAAAAAATCAAATCGTAAATTTTTTATAAAATAAAAAAAATGATTTAATTAAAATTTATTAAAATTTAGAGTGTTAGTTCATGGTGATCCCACGATCAACCAATTAAAATTGATTATGTGAGTTACATGTCACCAATTTGCAACGAAGCAAATCAGTGAACTCATGATTCGCTGACTGATTTTGATTGGTCAATTACCCGAAATTTCAAAATTGATAAAAAAAAAAGCAAGCCTGGACTACAAATTAAAAAAAAAAGCGAATCTCTATCACAACCAGAAGCAACTCCAAAATTTTTATTTTTTTAAAAAAAATCTGTTTATTTTCTCAAATCGGTCAAATTTATTAAAAAAAAATATATATATAAATTCAAATTGGTCGAATTTTATTAACAAAAAAAAATTAAACTCAAATCTGTTGAATTTTATTAACAAAAAAAAAAAAAAAAAAATTTAAAAATCGACAATGTTTAAAGACTCAAAAAACGATCGCTCAGAACTTCCATATACGCCCAGTGTTTTTATACATGTTCACCTAGTGCTTTCATACACGTTTGTTTACCCAGTGCTTTTATACATGTTCGCATACCTACAAGTTCACTCAGTGCTTATTCCATCTGCAGGTTCGCCTCGCCTGGTACTTTTCCAATTTCAGCAAAACCAAAAAAAACCAGATCATGATACAAAAAAAAAAAAAAAAAGAAATAGAACAAGGAAATTTATCTATGTTCGCTCGGTGCCTAAAAAGAGAGAAACAAGTAAAAATTAGTAAACAAACCGACAAAATAAAGAAACAGATAATGGCACAAAAAAAAATAGAACAAGAAAACCCACTTACATTCACCCGGTGCTTTTCTATCTACAAGTTTGCCTGATGCTTATTCCACTTGCAAGTTCGTCTCGCCTAGTACTTATTTTAATTTTAGCGAAACCTAAAAAAAGAGAAAAGAGAAACAAGTATAAGTTAGTTACCAAAAAAAAAAGAAATAGGTAATGGTACAAAAAAAAAAAATAAATAAAACAAGGAAACTCACCTACATTCACACAGTGTTTTTCCATCCTACAAGTTCGCCTGGTGTAAGTTCGCTTTGTACTTATTTAGCGAAACCTAAAAAAAAAGAACCGAGTAGAAGTTAGTGAACAAGATGACCAAGGAAAAAAAAAGAAAAAAAAGAAATAGAAAGAAATAGAACAAGAAACTCACCTACGTTTATCTGGCATTTTTTTCATCTACAAGTTCGCCCAGTGCTTATTCTACCTGCAGGTTTGTTTTGTCCAGTACTTATCCCAATTTCAGCGAAATCTAAAAAAAAAAAAACCGAGTATAAGTTAGTAACCAAAAAAAAAAAAAAAAGAAATGGCACAAAAAAAAAAAAAAAAAAGAAATAAACAAAAAAATTCACCTACGTTTATCTGGTATTTTTCTACCTACAAGTTTGTCTGGTGCAAGTTCGCTTTGCCTGGTACTTATTTAACGAAATCTAAAGAAAAAGAAATAAGTAGAAGTTAGTGAACAAGATGGCCAAGAAAAAAAAAGAAACAGCTAATGGTACAAAAGAAAAAAAGAAAAAAAAAAAATAGAACAAGGAAACTCACCTATGTTCGTCTAGTGTTTTTTTACTTACAAGTTCACCTGGTGCTTATTCCATCTACAAGTTTGCTTTGCCCGGTACTTATTTAGCAAAATCTAAAGAAAGAGGAAAAAAATAGTAACAAGACAATGACATATGCATACAAAAGAAAAAGAATAAAAGAATGAACAAAAAACTTACTCCTACCTCCTAGTACTTATTCCACTTTTAGCAAAATCTAAAGAAAGAAAAAAAGAGAAGTTAGTAAACAAGACAATGATACGCAAACAAAGAAAAAAACAAACAAGAAACTTAATTTACTATATTTGCACATTCGCTTCAGTGCTTACTTATTCCACTTCCGGTAAACCTAAAAAAGAAGAGCCTAGAAATTAGTAAACAAGACAAAGACATAAAAGAAAAAAAAACAAGCTTATTTTTACCTATACGTTTTTGGTACTTCGATGAAACCTTTTTGCTATACAAAAAAAAAATAAAAAAAAATAAATAAATAAATTATTAAAAAAAAAAACAGAACTAGATTTAATCTAGATTGAAAGGCTGACCTGGTAAAACAGCGCATTCTTACTTGATTGACTATGTGATTGGTCGATCATATAGGGTTGCTATAGCAACAAATTGTCATGAATAATGTTCCTAAAATTTATAGCTAAGCTTAAAAAAAATGCCATTAAATATTACTATTAAATAAGCAAGCATACATTTATTAATTTAAATTGGGATTATTAATCTTTTTATAGTATTTATTTTTTATTTTTTATTTTTTTTTCCCTTTGATAGGTCTTGTCGTGACTCGACTTCTTAGTTTATTTTATATATATAAAAAAAAAACAATTTACATATACTAAAATCTAAGAATAAACAAAGCCCGACATCAGCCGAATAAATTACTCAAATGCAACGCATCGCACTGACTTCCTGAGATGTTAGAGTCTGAATTAGCCCTTTCAAAGGGTAGTCCAGGCAGGAATTTCACCCTCCTGAATCAGACCGAAAATTGAAGTTTTCCAAAATTTTTCGAAACAAATTTCATTATCCTTTATTTTCTGTTTTTCCTCTATTAAAACTTCTTTGCCTCTTTTTGTAGATCTTTTCTCTTTCCACTCTATAGAAATGAACTTTCCTCTTTTATCATTTGATGTGATACCTGCTTCCTTCACCCACTTTACCAGTTTGGTGCAGCGTATTTTCCAAATAAAGTCATAAAAAAGGTTCTATGCCAAGGCCATAAAACAGTCCATCAGATTTAAAGCCTTTTTCCTTGACATTAAGAGAACCTCAAAAATCTCGATATGCTTTAGTCTAATTAGACCTTTCATGATGTCCACCCTTGCTTGGTACTTTTCTTTTGTCGATGTACCAAAACGTTTGTTGACCAAAAAGTCCACAGTGCAAACGTGCTTGTCCCCTGATCAAACTTTTTCCACAAAACTTCTGAAACTACGTTTTCTATATTTAGCTAATAGAAACTAAGTCCCGTACAACTAGCCAAATGGTCCTGTGTTTTTTCTCTCTTGTGTCACATATAATACATATATAGTATTTATTTTCATTTATTTACAAAATTTTAATAATCTATATATATTTAATTTTATGTCTAATTTTACGTCTAATTCTACAAATCCTATATCCAATTCTACACATGCTCAAATTTCTAATATGTTATACTATACTATCTTACACAACTATCATTTTAATAAGAAACCTCTGTGATTTTAATATGTCTTATCTATAAACTTTTTATCATATTATAAAAGCACCTATAATAATTTTGTTAATAAATCACATATTAATTAAAATTATTTATCTACTTTCAATTTTTATTAAAGAATATCTATACAATACATAAAATAAAAAAATATACAAACTAATTTTTTTTTTCTTGTTAACTGTTATTTTAAGCCTTTTTACCACAACTAATAAGATTTTATCAACATAGTGGTGGCTAATTACTTAAAACTTCAATCAGTAAGGTGTAATATGAAAGTTGTTAAATTAAATTGGATTAAGTTGGATAAGCAAATATGTTGTAGAGCAAGGTGAGAACTTTATATTTCTTCAAGTTTAACTGATTAAAAAATCTACCTGAGCTTTCAAAAAAGTGTTATAAAATATGATCTACAAGATCGGTATTTTGGTCCTACTTGTTATTTTACTTCTGACATGCTGACCAATCAAATACAATATATATATCACATGACTAGGCATTTCTAATGGCCAAGTGGCATGCCCATAGGCATGCCCCCAAGGCATGCCCAAAAGACATACTTGTGCCTTTGTACCTCAAACCCTAATCAGAGAACTGTACTAGTAAAACAAATAGAATTGGCAGGGATCAAAGAATAGAGATGTTAAAGTTCATCTTAGTTTAGTTTTGGTACAAAAGACTGGTCTGAGTAGCAGATTATAAATCAGACCAATGGTTATAAACTAATTTGAAAACTGGTCTTAATTCAGTTTGGTCTAAGACTAGACACAAACTAGTCTGCTTTCAACCAATAAAAATGCATTGTGATTTTTTATGTTATCATATTAGCTACCTACCTGTCTATGTAGTTGTTCATAGCACTAGGAACTTAGGGTATAGACATTTATCAGGTGATTTCTACCTCTTAAGAAGGTACCCCTCCCTCCACCTGATACTAAACTAGCCAATCAAATTCAAGCAAATGATATATAAAAACCAGACCCAGTTTGGTTCAGATTTGGTCTAAAGTCTGCAAACTGGTCCAAAAATAATATGTTTTTATGTATTTTTTGGTGCTGAACAAGTTTATTTAGTGTATAAAGTTAGAATTAATTAGTAAAATTTTGTGAATCATAAGATTTTATAGAATTTTATTAATAAAATACTATAAAATCCTATAATTCACAAATTTTTATTAATTAATTCTAACTTTATACACTAAGTAAATATGTTCAGCATTTAAAAATACACCAAAACAACCTGTGGGCCGATAGCGTAAGTGGTTACGCTCCCAGTTCGCCAAAACGTAAGGTCACCAGTTCAACCCCTACTAGCAGACATGGAAAAACTATATGCGATTACAAGAGAGATGAGCTAAACTAGAATGCTAGGGCTGCGGTTGGTTAATTTAACCACATTAGTATGTTTGTGCTACCAAAATTTGGAAATGATAGATACTTCCAGTGGAATTCCGGTTAAATAAATATATACTTTTGGTGGAATTCCGGTTGAACAGTAACATGATAAAAAATGGCAAAGTTGTATTAACCCGATAAAGGAAAAGGATCTTAGATGAACTCAGGATGGGCTCAGCCCTAACCTGAAATGGAAGGAGACCAAAAAACTTTGGAAGACCGAAGGAAGAAAGTACTGAGAATCTGCCACGTCCTTGCTCTGGTCGGTACGAACGACTAGAGGTTCTGGCTAAAGTTGGAAGCTGAAACTTTAGAAGGCTAAAGGAAAGAAGTACTGAGACGTCCTCATGCTATCTGCGCCCTGGTCAGTATGGACAACCTGAGGTTCCAGAAGAAGTCGAAAAACTGAAGACACTGTCGGCGGACTGGGTAACCAAAATAAGGGATATCTGGGTAACTGAGTACAGAATTAGATTGTATAACTAGTCACAAAAATGTATCATAAATAGAAATGTAATTGAAAAATCATATGACCTTAATAAAAAGAGCGCCATCAAGCGCCCCTAGTGTAAAAAGTAACTAGGGTTAAAAAAAAATACGCCAAAACGACATAATTGTTTTTATTTTACTTGAAATTTAGATATTAGATGCATAATTTTGGATTTTTGATCAAAAAAGTCAAATTTAAGCATCTTTTCTTCAAATTTAAGTAAAATAAAAACAATTTTGCCAAAATGTATTTTTACTTTTTGAATAAGTTTATTTAGTGCATGAAGTTAAAATTAATTAATAAAATTTTGTAAATTATAAGATTTTATAAAATTTTATTAATAAAATTCTATAAAATCTTATAATTCACAAATTTTTATTAATTAATTCTAACTTTATATACTAAGTAAACATGTATAGCATTTAAAAATACATCAAATCAGTATAGTTGTTTTTATTTTACTTGAAATTTAGATATTAGGTGTATAATTTTTGATTTTTGATCAAAAAAGTCAAATTTAAGCATTTTTTTCTCCAAATTTCAAGTAAACTAAAAACAACACTGCTGATTTAATGTATTTTTAGTTTCTGAATAAGTTTATTTAGTGTATGTAGTTAGAATTAATTAGTAAAATTTTGTGAATCATAAGATTTTATAGAATTTTATTAATAAAATTCTATAAAATCTTATAATTCACAAATTTTTATTAATAAATTCTAACTTTATACACTAATTAAACATGTTTAGCATTTAAAAATACATCAAATCGGCATAATTGTTTTTATTTTATTTGAAATTTAGATATTAGATGTATAATTTTGAATTTTTGATCAAAAAAGTCAAATTTTTAAGTATTTTTTCTTCAAATTTCAAATAAAATAAAAACAATCCTGCCAATTTAATGTATTTTTTGGTGCTGAACAAGTTTATTTAATGCATTAAATTAAAATTAATTAGTAAAATTTGTGAATAATAAGATTTTATATAATTTTATTAATAAAATTTAATAAAATCTTATGTTTTATAATATTTTACTAATTAATTCTAATTTAAAGAATTAAGTAAACTTGTTCAGCACCTAAAAATACATTAAATTAGCAGTATTGTTTTTTTTTACTTGAAATTTGAAGAAAAGATGCTTAAAATTTGACTTTTTTAACCAAAAATCCAAAATTATATATCAATTCTCTAAATTTCAAGTAAAATAAAAATAATTATACTGTTTTGGTGTATTTTTAAATGCTGAACATGTTTACTTAGTGTATAAAATTAGAATTAATTAACAAAAATTTGTGAATTATAAGATTTGATAAAATTTTATTAATAAAATTCTATAAAATCTTATAATTCACAAAATTTTACTAATTAATTCTAACTTCATGCACTAAATAAACTTTTTTAGCACCAAAAATACATATAAATTAATTCAAACTCAGATCAATCTACAGACTTTGGACTAGGCCCAGACCAAACCATAATTAAGTCTAAGTTTAATTAAGCAATTTCTCAAGAATTACTAATTCAAATTGGCTAAAATTTTAATATATTGTAGCCAAATATAATTTATATCTTCAGAAATTTTTTATCTAATTTGGATTATCAATTGTAAAAAAAATCATTGCCAGAGATTAATATAAAATAAAATTTTTATATTTTTAATTATTATTATTAAAAATTTATATAGTTATTTTGGTCAATTTTGATTGGCTAATAATACTATATTATATAGCACCTGATAATCTCTCTAACCCCCCCTAAAAAATTAGATAATAAATGTCTATACTTTTGTAGTATAGTTTTTTGTAAAACTAGAAAACATTCACTTTTACATTTATATTTAGCTAGTTTATTTGATTTTACATTCATATTAACAATTTAGTGCACTTATGCAACTCTTTCTAACGATTATCTGGACCAACTTTTCCATGACAACCGAACTGTAGAAAACTTAGATAATATGCAACCTCTTATTACAAACCTTCTTTTGGAGTATTCAGAAACAAGAGTTCTACTTGGGACAACTGAAAAAGAGTTAAAAAAGAAGTCTTGGAATAGGTCTCTCTGGAGTAAACACAAAAACTATTGAATAGTAGTTGGTTACTAAATAACCGGAAGTTTTTGTTATTAAGTTCAAACGGTTTTGGATTTTATGAAAGCTGCATATTTTTTCTATAGACTGCAAAACTTACAAGGTTTTAAACCCACGAAACAAGTTGGACTACTCGTTATCTTTCTCGTTCCTTTGGCTTTTTCGAAATTTCGACAAAGTGGGCATTTCGGCTTACTCCTTCAAAAGATCAGCAATGTTTACCTCTTCCAATTGGAAAATACGGCTACCATATTGGAATGAAGTCACAAGTGGATTTCGGTGTTCCGAAATAAACAATAAGTGGCATGTGTTTTTGGTTTGGAAGAAACCCTGTAACGAAATTTCTTTCTAGAATGTTCTTTTAGTTGTAGTTTTTTTTTTACACACCTATCTCTACAGTTTTCTAGATTAGAGGCTATTTTTTCTAGTAATAGTTTTTCGCCTACATATGATAATTTGAGTTTAGTTAGAGTAGAGACTACTTTTCTTAGTATCATGTAATTTTTAAAATAGTCCACTTGGTGCCAGGTCTTAATTGACCCGAGGCCTTGCTTTTCTTTTTTTTCATTTTTTTATCATTTGTTTTCTCGTTTTCTTTGTTTTTGTTTTTCTTTTTTACCACCTTTTTCATATTTTGCTCTTTAGTAGTTTAGTTTTTTCCTTCCACTTCCAAGAATATTTCTTTTGGGAAATATCTTTGTATAGTGGAGCGAGGCTGATGGACTAATCGGTATCTTCTGAAATACCATGCGGTGATTTGCATGTGGTTTAGTTGTCTAAATCAGATGATACCAGTATTGTTTATTTTTTGTCTTTCAGGTATTTGTACTATTTTTTAGTCTAATAAATCAAAGAGGTCATATTTGGTGAGTCTCGCCTAAGAGAAAAAAAAAGATATTAACAATTTAAATTTTTATTAGCAGATTAGACTTTTGAAAAAAAGCTATGTTTAGTTAGGGTGGTGACAAATATTACGTAATATTTTAGGGGGGGTCTCTAAAATCTTACGTTAAATATAGAAGTTTATAATAGCCAATCAAATTGCTCTTATGTAGGGGGGAGGGGGGTAGGGGGTATAGTAAAATTATATTACGTAATATATGTCACCACCCTTATAGTAAGCATTTATTTCACAATCAAACAATAGTTTTTACTGAACACAAAGCTATAATAATTTTGAGATCCTGTAATCAGAATTTAATGATTTTAGATACATTAAAATTGTCTCATTGAAAAGAGCATTTTGGTAGTAAAATTATCTAAAACGAATCACTAGTTCAGAAGT
This sequence comes from Gigaspora rosea, assembly GCA_003550325.1. Taxonomy (NCBI): domain Eukaryota; kingdom Fungi; phylum Glomeromycota; class Glomeromycetes; order Diversisporales; family Gigasporaceae; genus Gigaspora; species Gigaspora rosea. The sequence goes on from QKWP01001439.1 coordinate 29,385, forward strand.
TATTCAATATTAAAGTTTATAATAATAATAGGACCCTGGACATCTAGTTTTGTTTTTTTTCAGCAAAACTTCTAAAATTTGAGAAGCAAAAAACAGTTTTTGCCAATTATTTTGGTATCCAATGGACCAATTTGAACAAACTTTTTTTAAAATAAAGCTTTCAGTGAGGCACATCTAACAAAAAAAAGTTTGTTCAATTCTAATCACTAAATCAAAAGTTATTTAAACAAATATATTTTGTTATTTTCAGCAAATTGTGCTAAAATTAGCCAAAATCCATTTATGACCTATATGAGAGATGTCTGGGTCCTATAATAATTTAATATAGTCAAAGCTCCATATAGTCACCCTCTATATAGTCACAAAACCAATATAATCACTTTTGTAGGTTTACCAACCTTTTTACTATAATTTTCACTTCTATATAAGCACATTTGCATTATAATCACTATCACAATTTTTTATTTACCATCTATATAAAACTACCCCTACATAATCATATTATTATTATAATATTTTGAATTAATTATTTTTATTATTATAAATATTTTTGTAAGTTATTAATTATTATTTTTTAACAAGTAAGAATTTTTAAATTTGTTTTTTTTTTTTTTTTTTTTGTTAAAGTTCCC
>QKWP01001439.1:37555-72058 GCA_003550325.1 Gigaspora rosea
AGTAGATCAAAAGTTATTAATTATTAAATATTATTAATAAATCTATAATTTTGGTCAAAAATAATTTTGCAACTTTGGCCGGAATTATGAAATTTTGGCCGGAATTACACCTGATACTTCAGCTGACCCACTTACCCACCCAGAAATCAGCTGATTTCTGGAAGCTCCCTTATGTATATTTCAGAGTTCTGTATCAGTTATCCGATTTGTTTCACTATGGCTACATGTAATTTTTTATATATAAAATATATATATTGTTTTTATATTAGGGAGATCCCCGGGTGTAGCTCCTGCCCCAAACTTTTATTAATATTTAAGTAAGTTGACATATTGCCGAAGTACATACATATTAATACAAGTATTGGAACTAGAACTTTAGATTATACAACCATTTATCCACAGCTAAAACCTACCAAAGCCTTCCATATTCCCATTTATATGACTAATCTGGCTTGTACATCCCTCTTCAACCAACAATTGGTATTCACATGCCCACCACTTTACCCACATACCTAGTATCATCACTTTCAATTTGGTATATATTGCCAGGTAGGCACTTTGTGCTTCCAGATTGGTGTACCTGAGATCTTCTACTGCTGTACTTCTCAGGAGTTCGTATCTTAAGCCATATAGCTGCCTCTACCACATTGGGTAAGTATCTCAAGCCTGTATGCTGCCGCAACTAGCCGGGTTCCTGCAACTTTGGGGCCTAGGATTTAATGTTCTGAATTCGGTAATGTGTAAATGACTGTACTTCCCTTTATGGTGACAATGTAACTGGCCATGTTTCATAAATGCTTTTAGTACTAGATATAGTTGGATGGTATCATGAGGCTTAGAGGAACCCTGTTATCACTACATGCACTTGTACCAGCTATACTCATATTGGTGGTCCTAGCACTTCTTAACGTCCAAAGACTTTCATATGGGTACTCCAAGAGCCCATTAGGTCTTGACACGTATATGCCTCCATGCTTCCACCTTTCACTGGCTAGTGAGTTCTATTTGCTCTTGTAGGTTCATTCTGATCCTCAGTACTCACTTCTTCCAATCTTTATCGATCCCTCCCAAACTACCAAACCAGTTAGCCCGGAAGGATTGGTCGGCCTGGCTTTATTTGTTGACGGACCCCCTCTCCTTGGTACCTAATTCTGAAACATAGGTCCTTTTCCTCTGGTACGACTCTGGTGGCCAGGTTGGTATCTCCTCTTGCCATAGGACTTTTTTTGTCTGGTTCTTTGGTCTTTAGGGAGCATCCATAAATAACTTTATGTACCCCCTCATAGTAGCGCTGGACCCCCCTTTACTATATAAAAAATTTTTTCAAAATCCGTATGTTTATATATATAATTTTACAAAAACTTGAATATATTATGATCCAGTGGTCCAATCTAGATGATTTTGGTACCATTCGATTCGTCTCTATGAGACGAATCCGATGGTACCAAAATCATTTCATTTGGGTTACTGGATCACGTTTTATTAACGAAATACTATTGATTTTATAGTAATTTTATAAGAAAACATAATAACCAATAGTATTTCGTTAATAAAACGTGATCCAGTGCTCCAAATCAAATGAAATTGGTACCATTCAAATCCTCTCCTCGAGACGATTCGAATAGTACCACCAAAATCATCCAATTTGGACCACTGGATCAAGTTTTAGACAAATTTTAATAAAAAAATTGCGTTATGTTGGGGGGACCTCCCTTAAACATAACGTTATTTATGGATGCCCCTTAGTCGAAATTCTGATCTTTTGTAGTACCGTTGGAAGATCTTCCTTACCTCTTTGCTCAAAACTTGCCAAACAGGTTTCAATTGTTCTGATCCCTTGGATTTGTCTATGTAACTTACACAACTGCGCCAATGCTTCCATTCAAGATAGTAGTACCAAGTATAGATGCTGGTGAAATTAAACTATTTCACCAGATGAAATAGTGAAATAGTTTCACCAGAATTACACCAAAATTTTATTTTAGCAAATTGGTGAAATTGATGAAATTGGTGAAACTGGTGAAATAGGTGAATTGGTGAAGTGAAACGGTGAATTGAATTGGTGAAACAGTGAATTGGTAAATTGGTGAATTTGTGAATTGGTAAAACAGTGAATTGGTAAAATGGTGAATTGGTCAGTCCTATAAACGGTTAATAGTTCTGACCTCAAAGTGTGCCTATAAAAACATAAACTTGAACAAAAACCTAACTGAATTCCAGGCAAAAATAATTCCAGACTCTGGAAATTCACCATTTCACTATTCTACTGTTTCACCATTCTACCAATTCACCAATTCACTATTTCACCAATTCACCAATTCACCACACTGTCTACCCACCAACCCACCAATTTACCAATTACACCAATTCACTAGTTATACTAGTTTCACCATTACAGATTGGTGATTGTGAAATGGTAAAATCATTTCACCACTCTGATTTAATTTTACTAGCATCTATAGTACCAAGGTTACAGGTAATATACCTGACTGATCGATGAACAAATGTTACCATAATACAGGTCTATTTTTCAATTCGTCTCTAGTGGGATTTGAACTCTAGATCTGTTGCTTGGGGGGTGACAACCAGACAGCTTTTCTATGTCGCTACACCCCCTTTATATATAAAATTATAAAAAAATATATATATAATTACTATAAACTTTGAAGAAATAATGTTCTGAAGTCTATATATTAATTTAAATTTAATTTTTTAGAAATATAGAACAAGGAGAAAAGTAAAAAGTAGTACAAAAATCAAATTAAAATTTTACTGATTTTGTACAAAATGATAATGTAACTTTGCCAAAAACAAATATTTTTTAATTTTAAAAAATAATAAGTATATGGGGTGTCTTCAATTAAAAGGGCCCATTTTTACATTTTTTTGAAAAATGAGTTTTCGTTAAATTCATATAAATTTTGACATGATTGACTTTTTTTAATTATAAATGAAAGTCGAATTACATAATAAAAAATCAAGATAATGTAAAAAGAAAAATTACATGAGGCTGCGTAGAGCCAACACGTCACGAGTTTACCCGATAGTCACCTGCCGTCTTTAACCAATCAATATCGTGAAATTTGATTGATCCCGGATCAGTCCGAAAATCAAAACAAATAATTAAACTCAAATATCTCAAAATAAAATATATGTAAAAATGGGCCCTTTTAATTGAAGACACTCCATATATAAAATCATGTTCTAAACAACTTTATTTAGGCAACGGAAGTAGGTTACCTTGTAAAAAAAATAGGTTATTTATGTACTAAAGTTAAAATTTTTGGGAGTTTCAATATAAAACCCTTTTTTTATTAAGATAATCTATTTTGGGTACTTAAACAAAGTTGTTTATCATGCAATTTTACTTGTATTTAAAGTTAAACACTTTTTTTGGCCATTTACTAGGTGAAAAATGGGGTTTAAGTTCAAAAAAAAAAATTTTTCTAAAAAATTTTTTAGAAAAAATTTTTTTTCGAAAATATATAAATGCCTTATGTTTGTTCTTTTTCAAACTTTAACCCTATTTTTCACCAAATAAATGGCCAAAAAAATGTGTTTTAACTTTAAATATAAATAAAATTGCATGCTAAACAACTTTGCTTAATAGCCCAAAGTAGATTATCTTAATAAAAAAAGGTTTTTATATTGAAACCCCAAAAATTTTAATTTTAGTACATAGATAGCCTATTTTTTTACAAGGTAGCCTACTTCTGTCATTTAAATAAAGTTGTTCAGGTCATAATTTTATATATACTCATTATTTTAAAATTGAAAAATATTTGTTTTTGGTAAAACTATATTTTATTTTGTGCAAAATTAGCAAAATTTTAATCTGATTTTTGTACTATTTTTTTCCCTTCTCTTGGTCTATATTTTTGAAAAATTAAATTTTAAGTAATATGTAGACTTCAAAACATCATTTCTTCAAAGTTTTATGTTTTTTTTAGGGTTCCGCAATTTGATTTGATCTTCAAATATTTGAATCAAATATTTGATCAAATTCAAATTCAAATTTGACTATATTTGATTTGATCAAATTCAAATATAGCCAAATTTGATTTGATTTGACAAATATTTGATTTGATTTGAAAATTACTATTAAAAATTCAAATTCAAATCAAATTCAAATTCAAATATTTGAATCAAATCAAATTCAAATTAGGGTCAATTTGATTTGATCAAATTCAAATTGATTCAATATTTGATTTGATTTGAATTTGAGGAACCCTAGTTTTTTTTTATAATTTTATAAATAAAAAGTTTATATGTGACAAATTGAATAACTGATATAAACTATTTCTATTTATTTAATATTATACTAGTTCTACTCCAATCCTAAACTGTATCACAACCATTTAAACATGTATAACTATCTCTTGTACCAATTTTACATTTTTGACTAATTAAACAAAAATTCTAATAACACTATCTATAACTCCAAAAGTATATGCCCCAATTTTAATAACACCTCAAACATACGGCAACTTTAATAGTACATACCCAATTCCAATAACACCATCTTAAACAGATAGCAACTCCAAAGTGCATGATTTACAACTTTTAAAAAAGTTCAAAATGCTTAAAAAAAGAAACAAGTATTAGTAACATATTAATACATTCATAACTAACAACAAACAAAAGAAATTATACATTTCTTAGCCTCAAAATCAGAAATATGAAACTAAAACTAATTACACAATAAAAATGAATTTACTACTGATTCATAAAATGGAAAACAACAAATGAAAGTTTTAATAATAGCATTTACAACAACAATATATAGCACCAATAGCAATTCCAATAGTATCTCTAATGGTGTCTCTAGTGACTACTCCAAATGCCGATTCTAAAACTATAAAAGAAAGAAAAAAAAAGTTAATATAAAAAGAAACAACAGATAAAAGGTCTAATAATAGCATCTTCAACAATAATAATATAGCACCAATAACAACTCCAATAGTATCTCTAATGGTATTTTTAGCAACTAACTCAAATAGCAATTTTGAAAACTATGAAAATGAAAAAGAGTTAAATATAAAAAAAAAAGAAAAAACAACTGATAATCAAAAAAAAACTTATTTATTTGTGATATGGAATCAATCACCCAGAAGTAGGTCAAAAAGTCAGAGTTCACATGATCTGGAAAATCTCATCTACATCCTGTATCTGTCATGCTAAACACATTCTAGTTAAAATTAAAATAGATTATTTTAATAAAATTTTAAGTAATTTTACTTTATTTAATTGTTCAAAATTGTTTAAAATTGTTCAAACTACTGTTCAAAGCTGTTCTATAGGTATTATCATTATTTAAAGCTTAATTGAATAATTTATATTATACAGTATAACTCAAATTATATCAAATATTATATTTGAATCAAGTAGAGTATTTGAAGAACTCTAATAATTATATGATAGCTATTTTTGTATAATACAAGGAATAATTATTGTAAATTAGCCTAGTATAACAAAAAGAACAAAAAAAGTAAAAAATATAAAACAGCTATCTAAACCTATTTTAGATTACTAATTTTTTTTTTTAAACTTAACAACATGCTCTACTTTATTAGCAGTTTACGTAAAAAATTACATGAACTCAAAGCTAACTATAATATAGGCTAATACCTGGCTTATTCCACTAGTGCCCAGGTACGGTTGTTGTACTGATGTTTGATAGTCTCGTAGCTACATACAATTTTCTTCATATATTTCTACAAAAACATGTTCAGGTTCTTAGCTACCTTTAAAACAAAATTATATATATATATATAAAAAAAACTACTTTCGCATCCACCAACTTACAATGTGCGAACCCCTTATTTGACTTAATATTGAGTTCTTGACTAACTTATTCAATGAATCCCCCTTCTTCTGTTTTTCTGCTCTCTGTCTTTTCTTTTAGTCTCTATGAGCTCTGAATTAAGTGGCTCCTTGTTTTAAACTTCAAAATCCTTACGTTTTCTTTTTAGAGATCTCTCTATACCGACTCCTTTTTTCCACTTAATGACTTTATTACATCTCTCCTTCCAGATAATATGGTAAAAACCTTCTTGTACTATATACAGAATTGCATCTATACAAATTCTTGTATCCTTTATAGACAGTCCCTTCTTATACAATAACTCAAGTTTCTTCCTTTCTACAAGACCACTTAAATAAACTTCTCTTTCCTTGAAACAGACTTCTTTACTATCACTTAACAGAATTTCACTTAAGTTCCAAGCACTTAGCAAGAGTCTTGCTTTGTCCGAAAGTACTGCCCATGTAGCACTTAGTGCTGTGTTTTCCATTTCTTGCCATATCTTCTCTGCAAAACTATACCGAATTAAATGTCTTATGGTTTCCTTAGTCTCTTTCTTGCACAAAATGCAGTTTGGCGACTTATACAACCAAGGCTTACAGGTGTACAACTCATTCAATATTAGGAAAAGTTGGAATGTTTCTTTGATTTGTAGTGTTAATTTGAAACTGCTCTCCATTCCTCTACATCTAATTTTTTCCAATTCCTTAAGCCTTGCCCATCGATAAGACTAGTCTAGCTTATCACTATTATGATTATATTCTGTTGCTAGACTTTTATTTGAAAGGAGATATCTTCTCTCAAAGGCTCTTCTCTTTAACCGCAATATGAACTTATGCGAACAGGTGTCAATATGTTTTCCATTCCACTATAGAGATGCATTCCAACATGAGGAGTTAGTGAGTATCCACTTCCAGTCTTCTTCTAGATGTGCTGCTTCTTTTGCTAACTTGTCTGCAAGTTCGTTCCATACTATACCATTGTAAGCCTTTACTTTACAAAGCTCTACAGAGAGATTTTTGACTTGGACTACCTCATAGAGCTTGTCAAGAATTGACCTGTTTTTCAATTTGAGACTCTTTTTAAAGCTTCATAACCTGAACATACTCTCAATACTGCTAATCGCTACTAAACTATCTGTCTTAACTACAACTACAGAATCTGAGTTTACTACTAACAATATACAAAGAATTGCAACCAATTCAGATCTCGTTGATGAAGGCCAATTAGCCACCCTGATTTTCTCTACCAGATTTACTATCTCCTCCTCTTTATCTACTTGTACCCAGGCGGAACCCATCCTATTTTCAATATCTTCCTTCTTCTTGTACCAAGAACCATCAGTATAGAAGACATAGTCTGATCTTTCCTCCAATATATTTTTTCAACCATGCCTAACAGTAAATTCGTGATTTTTCCATTTAACCCTTGTTTTTTAATTATTTCAAATTCTATTCTGTTAACTTCTACTGCTATAGCTACCCTTTCTGTACTATTTTGATCTTTAGGTGCACTTTTATAAGTAGTATGCCGATAATAGTTCAAAGGAAATAACATTAATTTTAGATTACTAATTAAAAGTAACAGAAAGGTAATTTTGCTTATATAACTTGTTTTTGACCTAATTTTATATAACTCTAATTCTAATTAATTTATAAAATTAGATATAGTTTTGGGCCAGAAATATTTATGCTAAATATCACTTACCAGAGATGCCTAGAATAGTTCTAAAGTAAAAAACAGATATGCTTGTATAATTGTATAAAATTTGTTATATAGTTTATTAGCAAAAACCAGATTTATTTGAAACTATATTTGAATTCAAGCTAGATTTATTTGAACCCAAATCAAGTTTATTGAATTTAAGCTCGTTAATTTAAACCCATACCGGGTTCATTTAGTTTATTTGAACCTATAAAAAAATTTAGAATCTTATTCCCAGAATAACGCCCAGGTTTAAGAGCTAGTTATAATCAATTATTGGCTAATTTCCGTCTCTTATTACGTGTTTCCATTCGGATGATAGGAATATAGTATTTTTTTATATCACTAAAACTTGTTATAAAAAAAAATTAAAAAAAATTTACCAATAATAACTTTATACATAAAACTGAGCTCTACAAGTTACTGGTTTGTATTCTGAAAAAATTATTTTATAAGTTACAACGATTCAAAAAAAGACTCTATTTTTAAATCGTTATAATTCTTTATATCATAGAAGTATTTTTTTAAAAGACTGAGGTAGCCAGTTTTATGTATAAAGTTATTGGTAAATTTTTTTAAAAAAAATTGTTTCTATAAAAGTTTTAGCAAGTACTGTCTCCTGGCGCAGTAATCGAGATACATTAATTTATTGGTCAATCTACGATCACAAGAAATTGAAACATTGGCATAGATCAGTAAACATCTGATTCATCACTGATCTGATCTATATCGATTTTATTTTTATCTCAATCATATGTATTTGATCATATTAAAATAAAATAACGTGCCTCTAGAATGATATAAACTCGATGTTTTGGTTTTTTTTCTTTTGAAAGCAGTTTAGCAGTTTTTACATTATTAGTTTTAAAAACAGAATAAAAAAAATCCATACAAATGTGTCGATAATTTAAAAATAACAGTTAACGTTAAAATATTTAATTGTACAACATTTCGATTTGTTTAAATTATAACGATATCAGATATATATACAGTATATATTAAAAAGTACATATCAGATATGTATCAGGTACTGTAAAGCAATCCTAACGCTAAAAAAATTTACTCCCAGGCTTGGAAACTTCATTTTCTTCCTTGCTTCATTGCTCTGTTAGAATTTTATAAATATAAGTATATTTAGAACAAAAATAAAAGACTCATTGCTTCATTGCAAAAAATTCACTGATCCAAACCTAAAAATTAATTCCTGTATGGATGCCTATAATATAAATAATTATTACATATAAGTACTACAAGAAAAAATAAAGGGCATTTCTGCTAGTTTTATATAGAAAAACCACATGATTTTCTTCTTTGGCAATGGTTTGCTAAGCCATTTTACAAATTCGCTATAGCGAAAAAACTTTGGTTACACCCCTGATCTGCAATTCTTTATAATCACAGTGATATGAGTAATGTACAGTATATGTGTAAAGTATATATATACACATATTCTTGAAGTTTCGATTGTCTAATTATTGTTTTTCGCACTTACAACATGGAACTTCAGAACGGGTATAGATCATTGTCATGATTGCATTTTGGTGTTGATAAGACAGAAGCGTGCACATGGCATATAAATTAACTCGGATTTTTTAACAGACAAACAAAACACCTTGGCGTTACGCCGCCGATTGCTGTAACCTATCCCACCCCCAGAGAAATTGAAGTCACAGATTCACTGGTTCAAGAGCTTACAGCACAGGGAACGTTCGAGAGCGAAGAAGAAAGCAAGCGACGGTATGTGTTTTTCTAATAAATTTTGCGAAAGATTGGTATTAATTTCTTATTTAGGGCTGCAGCTGAATATACCACGAATACTATTGTATAGCGAAGTCGTTTTAGGCAAACTAGATAAACTTGTAAAAGAGTTCGTTTACAATGTTAGTCGAGAAAAAAAAAAACTTCCAGAAGCTGATGCCAAAGAAGCCGGGGGGAAAATCTTCACTTTTGGCTCATACAGACTAGGAGTTCATGGAGCTGGTACAAATTTACTATCGATTTATTTTGTTTATTTTCTTAATTAAATATCAAAATAATAGAAATTTGGAATACTTACAGGCACTGATATCGATACACTGTGTGTTGTTCCTAGACATGTAACTCGGGAAGATTTCTTTGATGAAATGTACAGAATTCTTAGAAACCTTTCTGAAGTAAACGAACTAACTGTAAAGTGCCTTTAATATTTATATACATATAGATTTTAGGTTTTGTAAACGATACTAATAATATTAATTGTAGTGTGTAACCGATGCTTACGTTCCCGTTATAAAATTAAGATTTCAAGATATCCCAGTTAATTAATTAACCAACTACCTTATTATATATGAATTTTTATAGAACTGTACGCTGTTAAATGTTTTAATGTTATTTCTTCTTAATAAATAGATTGATCTTATCTTCGCAAGATTAGAGCTTCCTAAAGTTCCCGACGAACTTGAACTTAGGGAAAACACTCTTCTAAAAAACTTAGATGAGACATGTATCAGAAGTTTAAATGGTAATTAAAGTCTCCTAATGGCATGATAATCTAATAATTTTGCTAAAATTTATATTTAATATTCACTAGGGTCGCGAGTAACAGACGAAATATTACGTCTTGTTCCAAGTATACCAGCCTTTCGCACATCTCTGAGATGTATAAAGCTTTGGGCAAAAAGTGTGTTTTCCTGAGTCATCTCATTGTTTATTTATAAATACTATATATTTTTTTAATTAAATCATTTAATTTTAGGACGCGCCATATATTCTAATGTAATGGGTTTTTTTGGAGGAGTTGCGTGGGCAATGTTAGTTGCTCGAATCTGTCAATTATACCCAAATGCCATAGCTGGTGCGATCGTTTCACGATTTTTCCGAATTATGCATCAATGGTTAGCATAAAGTGAGATTCTGTTTCTTTGCATTTATTAATATATCTTGATAATAACAAATAAATAATAATAGGAAATGGCCTCAGCCAGTATTGTTAAAGCCAATTGAGGACGGACCGCTTCAAGTCAGAGTATGGAATCCAAAGGTATAGTTTTTTATCTTATATTTGAAATATTAAGCCACCGACAATTTGTCGTTCCTGATATTTTTAACTTTATTCATGTAATAAATACCGAGTTGCTGTCTAAAGAACATTAGCGGATGATTTGTAATTGAGATTTCGATTGCATTATACTTTTAAACTCATTAATACCTTCCAGATATATCATGGTGATCGGTTTCACTTGATGCCAATAATTACTCCCGCTTATCCTTCAATGTGCGCTACACATAATGTCACACAATCTACTAAAAAAATAATAGAAAGAGAATTTGAGCGAGGTAATTTAAAATCGCTTTTTCATTCCCATATTTCCATATTTATATTCTTATATTTTGTCTCTTATAATGAAGCTGCTGAGATCGCAGATCATGTAATGGTCGGTTCAGGAAAATGGGCGGACCTTTTCGAAAAACATGACTTTTTTATAAGATATCGATATTACCTGCAGATTATAGTCTCATCCGATTCTTCTGAAAGACAATTGAAATGGTTGGTATTTTTTGGTAAATAATCATATTATTGATATTAAAGATTATCTCTTGATTACTAGGTCGGGTATGGTAGAGTCCAGGATTCGTCATTTAATATCAAAACTGGAAAGTGTAGAGAATCTTGAATTGGCGCATCCTTTTGTGAAAGGGTTTGATAAAATTCATCATTGTACAAATGATCAAATGGAGACTGATGTGAAGCATGGAATTTTTGATTCAACGTCAGTTACAGACAAAACCACAGAATTATCGCAAAATAACACAGATGCGGCGACTGTTCGTGTTATATATACTACTACTTTCTACGTTGGATTGGATATCAGTCGTAGAGATCGTAAGTCTAATTTAATTCACAGTTTCTATGATCACTTTGAATTACTAAATTTCATGACTTTATCATTATATTTTATAATTTTAGCCGGTACAAAAGCACCCAGACAATTAAATATTTCATGGCCGACCCAAGAATTCATAAAATTGGTAAAAGTTTGGGACAAATATGACGAAAAATCTATGGGCATTCACATCAAACACGTAAAAAGGTATTATTAATCAAATTATCGTGTTCGTGATTTCACTGTTTATCATCTGCAGCCACAATTTTATATTATCTAGCTCGGAATTACCTCCTGAGGTATTTGAAGACGGCCAAAAGAGACGAGAAGATTCAAAGAAACGAAAACGTGTACCTCCTGAAGTACTCGAGGACGGCCAGGGGAAACGGGAAGAGTTAAAGAAACGAAAACATGACGGACTTGCCGAGAAGGTATGGTGTGAAATTTTATGACTATTCGATTACTTTCTAATTTTTTATTTTGCGTTTCAGGACCAAAATCCTAAGAAAATCAAAAGCAACTCTCCAAATGGCATATAGCGAATTATTGGGCAAATTTAATATACGAGGTAACGATTTCCCGTGATTTTCATATGGAAATCGAAATTTTAAACGATGAATATTGGCTTCTGGCAGTATATTCAATCTCGTTTCCGCGCAAAATTATATATATATAAAAAAAAAAGAGAGAGAGAGAGAAAAGGAGGAAAAAAAAACTATATAAAATTGAGATAAAGAAAGCTTGCACGATTTTATTCCTGCAGCTTGTGTCGATAACGTTCCTTAAAAAAAAAAAAAACCAAAAAAAAGTATCAAAAAAAAAAACCCCCCAAAAAAAAAAACAAAAAAAAAAAAAAAGAAAAAAAAAACATAAAAGCACTTACAACTAATGTTTACGAAACTGACTTTTTTTTTCGCATTATCATCGGTACAATCTAATCTGAGGCTTTGAGCAATTTGCGTGTGCTTTACAAGGTAAGAAATTGGATCATTGTGGATGGGATTGCTTGAAATTTGTTTTACTTGCTAAAAATTCAGAAAACGGCACTGTCAGACCTGATAGTGAACGGTGGACGATCCACGTAATTCGTAAGACTATTTTTTAGTTTCCGCCTTTCTGCTTAATTATGGAGTTTTTCATGTACAATTTTTCACTGTAGTCTTGTGTGACGTTTTCTATTCCGCTTTTTTTTTTTTACATTTTATTTTTCTTTGCATTTGTATTCGTTTTCTCTCTTTAACTTGTATATGTTTATGTCGCAGGATCGAATTGTTTAGATACGTTATTCGAAAATTACACATAGATGAAGAACTGTTTATTTTATTCTCTATAATATAATATATTATAATTTTTTTTGCATTTCCGTAAAATGTTGTGTCCAATGAAAATGATATTTAATGATAATACCAACAGTACATTGATTTCACATGTATTATATGGGGTGAGTCAATAGAAATTAAGCAAATTTTTATAATAAAATTTTTCGAAACTTTGAACAGAAATAACTTAACAAAATTTAATCAAAGTTGATAAAAATTTTTTTATCAAATTTGATTAAGTTTTAAGTTATTTTATAAAAAAAGCTATTAAAAAAAAATTTGCTTGATTTCTATTGGCTCACCCCCATATGACCAAGTTTTATCCACTAGTTCGAAGAATTTGATGCCAATAACATATTCAGTTATCAATATCACATAATCAGTAGTAGGGTTAATTTCTGTTTACATAGCTTACGACCTAATGATCGGACTATAGTATAATATTGTTTTTAATTAGTTTTTTAGATTTTAATATATATAATTGTCCTGTATTTGTTTTTTTTGCAGGGTTTTTTAATTTTTTTATATAATGTTATACTTCTAATGATACAATATAAATTTATTTATACCTTAAATTTTACCAGAGTACAAATCTTGCAATTATTATTATCTTGGTTTTACCTATACTTAATCTGTAAAGGTTTGCAGGCCAATTGGTCTGTATAATTATTATAAATATAGCTCTAATTTGTTTTTTTAATTATTTAAAATATCATATTTAAAATTTGATATAATACAGTAGTAATACAGTAGAAATCAAAAGTATCACTATTTTTTGTAACAATCTTGAAACTTTTATAATATATAATAATCAATAAATGCTGATCAGTTATTTATAATTTTTTAATTACTACAACAAAAGTTATATAAAAACTAAAGTTTTAAATTTATTTTTTGATCAAACTAATTGAATTTAATCAAAAATTAATAAAAAAAATTAGGATTATATTCAAAAATTTTAAAAATTTAGTATATTAAAATTTAATTATTAAAACTCTTTCTAATGATTACTTGAACCAAATTTTTTTACTAAAAAAAAAAACCCTATATTTAAAGTATATAGAATAATACAGAAATATGAGGTGTTTCCTATTAAAAGGCCCATTTTTACAACCGCTCCAGGATGTAGGTGAGATTTTCCGGGTCATGTGTAAAAATCGATCTCCGACTACCATCGGACATCACGTGATCACACAATAATTTTTGACGCATTGTAAAAATTATAAAATTAACTATAATAAGTGGCATCAAAAAAAACCTGCCGCCGGGCTTTCGGACCTGACAAAGCCTAATTATTAGAGATTACATCCGGTACAACATCTAACTGAAGGCCCAATGGCAGGCTTTTCCTTGGCGGCACTTATGTAGACCTGTATTTGAAATTAATAAACTACAAGTATGAAATGCGATCGCATTAAAAAATTTCAACTTATAGCTTTTATTTATAAGGATGTAATTAATTTAACTCCAATCAATAAACTTAAAGACATTGGTAAAGAAAGATTTGATATACGAAAAATAATCAAGCATCGATTCTAAGAAAATCAATTTTAATTATTTAAAGAAATAAGTTAATTTATTGTATAAAAAATACACATTTAAATAAAATGTGAAAAAAAAATAATTAATCACTTGAATTATCAAGAAAAAAAAATCTAGTATTCTAAATAATTATATCAATGAATAATAACCTTATACTTACCAATTAGGCCAGTTTTATGTAATTGAATCGTTTATTTTAAATACATCAATGAATAAGTTATATTATTCATCGTTTAAATTAATACAAACAAATAAATTAATTTTTCTTTATACTTACAATTTTAAAAGTGCCAATTTTAAAAAAATAAAATAGGGCGTAATAGGAGCTTAGATGGCAAAAAAAAACATCAAAACGTTCGTGGAAAACTCCTGTTAAAAGAAATCCGTATAAACTTTGCAAAAGTTGCTGAACCTGATAATCGTACAACACCTTGTCAAAAAAGTACCGGTAATTATTGCGAAGAAAGCTTTTTAAATATATCAATTAATATACACTCTAAATAAGTTAATATTGAATAAATGATATAAATATTTAGAACTTTGTCAATTTCAAAACATCAAAAATAAATAATTTATACTTAGCTGCTAAATTAATAAGAATAAAATTAGAAACATTTTTAATATGAAGTTGTTTTTTTTAAATGAATCCAATTGTCCATTATTTAAAAGTTTATTTTAATGCATCGCTTAATATATATTCGTTGCTGAACCTGATAATCGTAAAACATCTCACCAAAAATGTAATTATTGCGAAGAAAGCTTATTTAAATATATCGATTAATATATGCTCTAAATAAATTAATATGAAATAAATGATATAAATATTTAGAACTTAGATAGTCAATTCAAAACATCGAAAATAAATATTTTATACTTAACTGCTAAATTAATGAGGAAAAATTTTTAATATGAAGTTTTTTTTTTAAATGAATCCAATTGTCCATTATTTAAAAGTTTATTTAATGCATTGCTTAATATATATTTGTTGCTGAACCTGATAATCGTAAAACACCTCACCAAAAATGTAATTATTGTGAAGAAAGCTTATTTAAATATATCGATTAATATATGCTCTAAATAAATTAATATGAAATAAATGATATAAATATTTAGAACTTAGATAGTCAATTCAAAACATCGAAAATAAATATTTTATACTTAACTGCTAAATTAATGAGGAAAAATTTTTAATATGAAGTTTTTTTTTTAAATGAATCCAATTGTTCATTATTTAAAAAGTTTATTTCAATGCATCGCTTAATATAACTTATATTCTTTAATACCTACTAAATTAATGGAAATTAATAATAACTTCACAATTTAAATGGTAACTTTAAACACCAGATTAAAATTATTTATACTCACCCAACTAGATTATTGCATAATAAACTTCCTATAAATGCAGCAACTCTTTAATATTTTACTTACACTTTAGAAATGGCAACATAAGGTAATACGAATAATCCTTGGCAATTCAACTTCTAATATAGTCGTTCTGTCTCTGATATAAAATGAACAATATTAATTCTTAAGTATGAGGCAATTGAACCCTAGGCATAAAAAAGTTAAATGTTAACAAGAAAGAAGTAGATGACTCAACGGAAAAATCAGTCTTTGGCCTTTAAATTTATAACTTACCGGACTCAGTTCTTAAATTTTGATAGATTGAGTCCAAAAGTTATAAATTTAAAAGCCCAAAGTCTAATTTTTCCTTGAAACACCAAGTATAAGAACCATCAACTAACAAGGAATAATTAATGTCATTATTGCACACATAGTAGACGTTAGTTTAAAGTCTCATGGCACATTAAAAGAAAAGATGATAAATTAGCATAGATCATTATTTAAATAAAACGAAAAATACATAAATGCCAAAATGTTACCATGCTAAAGTCTTAGCATCATACAACAATTTTATACCAATGCTTTAGAACAAGAAATTCTAATACAGTATCCTGTAAAAGCAAAGGGTGATTAGTAAATTATAAGACCTTTTTCTTTTGTGCTTTTGATTTGAACATTATGCGAAATCGATGTGACCTTTCATATGAATTTGAGTGGAAGATTCCACGTGGTCACGAGTTTTTGCGAAATTCATGGCCAATTTTGCCTCTCTTTTTCCTATCTCTCCTTTATTAAACAGTCTAATATTATAAAATAGTTTGGGCCAATGCGTCCTTTGCTAAACCAACGGGCATGTCGCTAGGTTTGGTTATCTTTCTGTACTTGCCTCATAAGTCCCGTCAGGTCACCCTGTCGGCTTAATTTCAGAGAATTTGGGGTAACTTCCCCCTTTCTAAACGTCTATTAAAATCTCCTTGGGTCTTAATCCAACCTTGTCGGGTCATGGCGTAGTGATAGACAGAGGAGGAGACAGGCAGCCATTAAGTATTATTAAACAAAGAGATATTGAATATAGAAAGGCCAAAAAAGCCAAGGACAGCAAAGCTGAATGCGTATTAAACCTAGTACCAAATTGAAACAGATATAATGAATATGACCCCAACTGAAAGCCCAAGGCACAGGCGACCCCCCAATAACATCTAATAACCAAAATAACCAAGGGGGAGGCAACACAGGAGGAGTGACAGGCTGACTTTTTGGAAGGAATTAATAAGGAGCATTTAGAAGTATACGCCCAGCCATACGCGAGACTATAAAAATTATTAGAAAAACACAAGCAAAAATTAAATTGATATATTAACTATTAGCAGGCTATTTTTTAAGTGAAATTATAAGACAAAGAACCAACAAAAATAAATTATAGATATTATGCCAAAAAAGAGTAGTGAATGAAGAGCGTGATATAGTTACGTTGAGAATCAAGAAAAAAAAAAAGGAAAATCAAGAGAAGGAGGGGAGCGATTACGACGCGTCAAGCTAAAGTGGTGACAGCGAAGCGAGCAACAACGAAATTTGAGACGAGGACCTAGACGACTCCAATTTTTATTTACCTGTTACCTGTAATTTGGAATTAACATACTTACAATATGGCGATGTAATGCAATATATGCATAAATAAATATAACAAATAGAAACAAATTGCCGTGTATAACTATAGTTTGATGGTCAAATTACCAAAGCCGAAATTCTACATGGCCAATTTTTTTTACCTGTTACTTGTAATTTTGAATAAGTATACCTTCAATATTGCGATGTAATGCAATATATGTATATCAAATGGAAACAAAAATTGCCGGTGAATAACTATAGTTGATGGTCGAATTACCACAATATATGCGCATTACGGCAAAGCCGCGATGCCGTAATTCTATCAACTTTCCAATTTATTTACCTGTTACCTGTAATTTGGAATAAGCATACCTTAAATATGGCGATGTATGCCAAAGCTGCAATGCCATAATTCTACATGGCCAAATTTTATTTACCTGTTACCTGTAATTTGAAATAAACATATCTTCAATATGGCAATATTGTAACGAATAATTTTTTCCTTGTCACTTCCATATTTGTATAATTCTTTAAGTTGTTACATACCTTCTATAATTGTATCATCATGGTCATGTTAATCTTACCTTTCTAATATGAAAGTACCAAGCTCTCCCATATGATTGTGACAATATATGTATAAATAAAATAACAAATGGAAACAAATTGCCGCGAATAACTATAGTTGATGGTTGAATTACCGTAATATATGCGCATTACGGCAAAGCCGCGATGCTGTGATTCTATCAACTTACCAATTTTTATTTACCTGTTACCCGTAATTTGGAATAAGCATACCTTTAATATGGGATGTATGCCAAAGCCGCAATGCCATAATTCTACGTGGCCAAATTTTATTTACCTGTTACCTGTAATTTGGAAATAATGTAACGAATAATTTTTCTCTTGTCTCTCACTTCTGTATTTGTATAATTCTTTAAGTTGTCACATACCTTCCATAATTGTATTATGGTCATGTTAATCTTACCTTTCTAGTATTAGGCATTATTATGTATTCTTATTGGCTTAATTAACTCAAGAAGCGTAAACATAATAGTACAGTAGTAACAGTGTAAACGTAGTGGAAGAGGTAAGTTTCATAAGTAATTTTTTCTTTCTCTAAATAGGCTTGGAGGGATTGGATATTTTCCAGTTTAAAAAGGTGTAGATATAGCTATTGGAGTGTAAACTTACCTGAAATTTAGAATGTATATAAAGGGCCTTAATTTACGATATAATGTACCTGATATAGTATCTAATATGCTCTCCAAAACCATCATACACTCTTTTTATAACAAATGCCTAATAAATCATTAATATCTCTGTCCCATTGATTACTGCCAAAATCATGTGACCTTCTAACGTCAACCATCGAAGTTAAACTCAGCCATGAAAGTACCAAGCTCTCCCATACAATTGTGTCGATATATGCATAAATAAAATAACAAATAGAAACAAATTGCCACGAATAACTATAGTTGATAGTCGAATTACTACAATATATGCGCATTACGGCAAAGCTGCAATGCCATAATTCTATCAACTTTCCAATTTCTATTTACCTGTTACCTGTAATTTGGAATAATCATACCTTCAATATGGCGATGTAATGCAATATATGCATAAATAAATATAAAAAATGAAAACAAATTGCCGTGTATAACTATAGTTGACAGTCGAATTACTGCATTACGGCAAAGCCACGATGCTATAATTCTACGTGGCCATATTACCAATGATCAATTTTTATTTATCTGTTATCCTGTTACCTGTAATTTGGAATAGGCATACCTTCAATATAGCGATGTAATGCAATATATGCATAAATAAACATAACGTATAACTATAGTTGACGGTCAAATTACCACAATATATGCGCATTACGACAAAGCCGCAAAGCCGTAATTCTACGTGGCCATATTATAAATGTTTCAATTTTTATTACCTGTTACCTGTAATTTGGAACAAGCATAACTTTAATATGGTGACATAGTGCATATATGCAATTAATAAATGGAATTGCTGCGTATAATTATACTTGATGGCGAATTCTACAATATATATGCATTACAACAAAGCCGCAATGCCATAATTCAAATAATTTACTGTCAACTATGCATTTAACTCGCGTGAATGGATGAAAATACATGTTATGCCTATTCTTATTAATAAAAATAACAAGATATATTATATTCAGTAATTCACTATAATTTCAAATGTTTATAAAAGGACTACTAATTTTTACCTTAAAATATTAACTTATTTCTCGAGCTAATTCTTTTTAAATAAAGTTCAAGTTGTTAACAATTACAATAAATTTCCAATTAAAATAAAACTTACATTACTCTTTTAGTAGCAAAATATGGATACCGATAATAAAAAATCATGCTCTTCATGCAAGCGCACTTCTTTACCCCCAAAGGCATTTATTCTTGATAACAAATCTTACAAAACATGCGCCAGATGCTTACTTGCAAAGTCCAAAAAGAAAGCAGAGAAACGATCTCTTCTATCTGATAACTGATAATAACTTTGAAGGCACAAATAACAGAACAGAAAGTCAATTAGAAAAGGACATAGAAGAAATCGCCTTTAACAATATCATAGAATATATTTCCAATAAAATTTCTGACCTTGAAGAAGACTCTGGCATTTCTTTTAACTTGCATATTGAACTTGACGATAATATACTAACAAATGCACATAATGATACAAAACTCTTGGTAAAATTAATAGTTGATGAGATTGAGGAAGGTGACGGGTATAGATGGACGTGAGTAACCTTTAATCTAAACTCCAAAAATCTAAAATTAAAAATTAAATATTTTTATATTCATAGTTTTACAACTGGGTCTACTAACTCAGTGTGTCATTTTGAAGTTAGTAAATTTTACCTTGCATGCTCTCAGTATCGTGAATTAGAACGAGATTATAAGGAATCAGATCGTAAAAGGATGTACTGCTTTGATAGTCATGGGAAGTTAATTATTGGTGTAGATATAGCAGCAAAAAAAGCAAAAGTAAAACTTAGTCATAACATTCAGCATGAAAAGCCTGTAGATGTTACAACTCCAGAAGAAATAAAACGGGAAATTATGCAGAACCTTCACATGGATCCAGTGCAGATAAGAACGCATATTCGTCAAAGGTTTGATGATGCTTTACAGGTCACTACGAAACAAATAAATTACTGGTGGTCCACTTTTAATCAGCGATTCTTCAAACTAGACGAAAACTCTGTTATTTCTGCACGTCGATTTTTAAATGATTCTAACAATAAAAATGAGCTTTGTTATGAGCGGAATGATGAATTTGTTACGGCAATCGGATTTATAACTCCATTACTAACCGAACTTTTACCTGTGTCAAACATTCATTGTGACGCAACTTATAAAACAGCCAGAGGGCGGTTTGAACTTTATGGAATAATTAGCAGCACCCATGGCACTGGATTTCCAATCGCATATCTAATGATAAACACCACAGATGCATCCGATAATGCTCAAATGGGGCTAAGAACAAAGTCACTTACTGGTTTTCTTCGCTCTCTTTGCAATAAAGGATTGCAACCATTGAACTTCTTTACTGACAAAGACTTCGTTCAAATCAATACTGCAAAAAAGTATGGCCTAATATTAATGTACAACTTTGTCTGTGGCATATAGAGAAGGCAATAAAGAAAAAAAATTAGAAGCTATAAAAAAATCAAACAGACACAGTATCAACCAAGTGAAGTAGTCGAAGAATTTGGTTTTATCGACCCCGCCTTCAAGCCTGATTTAAATCAAATCGATCCTGAATACTATATTATATGTCCAGTAGAATTACAAAATGAAGTTGTTACTCTTATAAAAAAACACTTCAATATGCACCAAAAAATACCAGTCAATGCTGCCGGACTATTTTTAACAGCTGAAGAAATCCGTATTGCCGCAGTTCGTGAAATGTACGATTTTTGTTTCGAAAACCACCTTGTGATTCTTTGGGCATACTTATGGTCCGAATGGTATAAGATCACAAGGTGGATACTGTGGGCTCGGTCAGCACAAACAACTATCCCAATTAGCAAGACAAATATGTTAATAGAGTCCCACTGGAGGGTTGTAAAATGCTGCTATCTTTACCGCTTCAACAGGCCACGGCTTGATTATGTTGTGTGGATTATTTGTACGCGCCTTCTTCCTGACCAACTTATTCGTCTTTATCAAATGGGCCATGGACGAATAATATCCTCTTGGTTCGATGATTTCAAGAGAGATTGGAGACGGCTCGCTGCAACACAAATTGATGATGATGATCATACTCATTATTTTATTGATTCAGCACGTTGGATTTGTAGCTGCCCATCATTTCTTAATTCCCGCTTTCTCATTTGTAAACATCTGGTCAAGCGCGCATCAGTAATGACGAAACTACAAAATCCACAAGGCATCCAACTTTTGTATGCAAACTTCAAACGGAGAGAAGACTATCCTTTTCTAATTTGGAATACTAATGAGCATATGCTAACAGAAGTTAATACCCAGAAATCAATAATTTCAATAGCTTCCTATGAATTAGGTAATAATCTGATCGAAATGGATAAAGATGATGAAGCCCTTGGTACAAGATCGGGAAATACTTTGGCTAAAATGGATGAGAATGATGAAGTATTTGATCCGGAAATGACCCAGATCTGTAGGCAAAAGGTTGAAGCTGTAAGACGTATGGCAGATCATCTCAAGCATGAACTTGCAGCAAATAATTTCAACCACGTTATCTGTGTAACTGATAAAATGGATAGGTTGTTCACAATGTTGAATGATATTGAGACAGTGCAAAATAGAAGGAGGCGTAATCTGACATGGCAAGGATCAACTCCATGGACGTTATATTTGCAATAAAAAAATTCAAATTAATAGTTTAGTCAAAGAATACAGATTATAAAAAAAAATATATATAAGTTATGTAAAATATAAAAATTTAATTATTTATATAACATGTTAAAATTGATTGTATAATCAGTCATAACCCCTCGAAAAAAATTGAATAAAAAGTATAAAAGTTTTATTTAAATTTTGTATAATAAATGTTGCAGATTATAATGAAACCAGATCATTGTGACATTTAGGGGTCGCAATTTAAAAATATATACACTGCCAAAATCCTTTTCCTAATAATTCTAACTCTAAACCCTAATTTAACTATAAAAAAAATTAACAAAAAAGGCCCAAAAAATTTAAAAATTAACATAAAATAAGTTCAAATTTTATTATAATCTGATTTCATTCGTGATAAATTTACATCTGTTAAGGGTAGGGTGAACGCAGATCAATTTTCATATGATTTACGTGATACAGAAAAATTTTATATAGAAATCAAACACATGCTTCTAATAAAACTTTTTAGAATTATTGCCAATGTTCCTCAAAATTTCGTGGCATATAATTTGAAGCTTCTTATTTGTTATAGTAAAATTTTAAACCCTATATTATTTGAAAAAAACCTACCTTCGTATATTGGTAAAAAAAACTTAGGTGTCCCCAAATTTCCTTAGGTCGCACAAAAAATTATTAATTCTGATTGGTTGAATCTATGTTGTTTACAATCTTGATTGGTCGATCACCTGATTTCATATGATTACAACGTGATCACTATTAAAAATGATCTACGTTCACCCTACCCTTAATTATGATCGCTACTCAAAAAAAAAAAAAAATAAAAAATTAAAATAAAAAATAAATAAAAAGCATAAATAAAAAGCATAAAGCTTACCTTATTTGAAATATTTTTTTTGTCGTAAGTATATTTCGTATATAAAGTTTGTGTTTCTCAATCTGTCAATTTTTTTTTTATTAAATATGCAAAAATCTTTAATGTAAGCTCATAATTTTTTATTACAATATGAATAATAAACCAGAAAAATATTACCTAGAATTAGATATCGGAATTGGTTCAGTTGGCTAAGCAACATTAGGTGGGGTTCGCTTATTTCAAGTTTCAAAAGAAAGCAAAAACAAAAAATCTCTGGCTGAAAAGATAAGAGAATTTCGGGGCCAAATAAGATTGTTGAAACGCTGGAGTTAACAGAGAGAAGATTAAGAAGCGATTTTTTCAATCTGAAAGAGTTGTCAAGAAGGCTACTAATTTATTAGAATATGACGAAACCATAAATTCAAAGATTTGTTTCGTATGCAAAATTCGATTAGTGCTTTAATACTTTTCTCGCTATCAAAGCAACATTGTTCAAAAAAAAAAATTAAAATAAAATAAATAAATAAATAAACATAAAGATTTAAACCAAATTAAAAACTTATCTTATTTTTTTGTTGTAAGCATATTTCATATAAAATTTTTGTATTTCTCAATCCGTCAATTATAAAAAATTAAGAAATAACAATAGTATAAATGCAACAACGATCCCAAAAAACTCACGTAATTCTAAGATTTGTTTCGTATGCAGAATTCGATTAGTGCTTTAATACTTTTCACACTATCAAAATGACAAATTACCAATTTTTTTAAAGATCCAGGAGTTAAAGTCGTCTTCTCGATTTACAGTGTAAGTAAACTTGCTTTCTCCGTGACTAACAGTCTCAAATAAAATAAATTTTGGCTGATATTCAAAAGCCTGTTCATGGTAGCCTTAATACTTAAATCTCCACAAAAATCATAATGTAATTTAGTATTCTCTTTTGAATAGGAGCATCTAACAAATATCCAACTCCACTACCTCTCATCTAATTCCAATAATAAATGCTTAAAGGACACTTTTTAGCTACAATCTGCACTGTTAACTTTCAATTGTTAATGTATTCAAAAAAAGTAACAAAATATAATTGTTTTCTTCATAAAATAGCAAAGTCAGGACAAGTAATATCGCAAGAAATTCCTTGTTCATTTTCTCCTAATGTTAAAATAGCAAAGGCTAAAGTATAATGTTATATGTACGAATCTTTGAATCTTACGCGATTACAAAAAAGTAGCAGTTTAAGAAAACTGTCCATATATGGTTCTAACGAAATAATTCCAAAGTCAAGATATCGTAATGTTAAAGTTAAAACAGCAAAGGCTAAAATATATTGTTATACATACGAATCTTTAAATCTTCTGCAAATACAAATAAGTAGCAAACAGAAATTCGTAGTTATCGTGTTTGATACAAAAAAAAAGTTAATGTAACGATCATCACCAATTTCGGGACTAGGTCGGAGTGCCAGAATGCACGTGACCCGAAAAATCTCACCTACATCCTGGATTCGTCCATTAATACATTCATCTAATTTTGAGATAATTGAGTTTAACCATTTGTTTTGATTTTCGAACTGATCCGGGATTAATCAAATTTCACAATTTTGATTGGTTAAATGTAGCAGGTGACTATCGGGTAGCTTCATGATGTGCTTGGCCTTAGACAACTTCGTTTAATATTTCTTTTACATTATCTCTATTTTTTATTATGCAAATCAACTTTCATTTCTAATTAAAAAATGGCAATTATGTTGAAATTTACATGAATCTAATAAAAACT
The DNA here is from genome assembly GCA_003550325.1 of Gigaspora rosea. Taxonomy (NCBI): domain Eukaryota; kingdom Fungi; phylum Glomeromycota; class Glomeromycetes; order Diversisporales; family Gigasporaceae; genus Gigaspora; species Gigaspora rosea. The sequence goes on from QKWP01001439.1 coordinate 62,246, forward strand.
TAATTTTTGAAAAATTGTAAAAATGGGCCCTTTTAATAGGGGACACCCCATATAGAGCATAGGAAAAACTCGCATTTGATAGATTCCGAAATAATTGTTATACAGACTATTTATATGGGCAATTATATACAATTGTAGTTTAAAAACTGTCAATTTTACAATCCGCTTAACCATAATAAGTTAAACTTAAGGTACCCCATTTATAAGTAAAGTTTTTCGTTTTGAGTGTGTCTAGCAGAAAATCTTTTCTAATCGTTTTTAATAGCTTTTCCCAGAAAGTTTTCATAAGAACAAAGGTAGGGCGTTTGGTAATTGGCAGAGTTTAATGAGTTTCTACTACGTTCAAATTATGAAGCCAAACAATAGATTTATAAATTGTTAAACCGTAAGTGTTATGCTAACATAAAATTGTATACATTTATTAAACAGGCTATGCATTATAAATACTTTAATATGATTTATTTTACCCGAACTACAACACATATACATATTATATACTGTATCAAACTATCTCTAACTGCCAATATGTAGTATAATAAATACAATAGTGTGGTTTAATTACAGTAGTATAGACTACGGAGTAGTAACATGTTGGATATAACATGTTTTCAGTAAATTTTAATGGTTGTAAATATAATAAAATTACTTTAGTCTTAAAAATGCTTTATTTTTATTAATTATAAATCCATTTTTTTCGTGTATTTCACGTATCGAAAGTAGTTTTAATTGATTTGATTGGTCAATAATTACGTTTGGATCTACATCATTTAGCCAATCACTCAAATGCTATAACCTGTGATTTTTGTAAAAATGCAAGTTTCTTCTATGCTCCCATATAGTTCTTACAAAGGTCAACCTTTGTTTAGGAACTTCTTTGCATATTTGGCATGCAGATCAAAAGCATCTTCTTACAAAATAATTAGTAAAAGGTAGTGTCTTTGTATGTAAAAATTTGAATTTTCTCTATCAACAAAGTAACTTTAATAAAACAATAGAAAATAACAAATAATTGAGTTTTCTAAACATACTTTTAAAATTTGCTACAAGTGATTTTCTTTATTTTTATTCTACTTCTTTTTTTTTCTAAATTTTTTTGAAAAGTGTGCAAAATAGCTTAAAAGAGAGTTGTCTAAAACCATATATTTGCGTGATATTTTTGTATAAATTAACCAAACAGAGTCACAAAATTTTGGTTATACAGATTAGCCAAAAAAGTCAAAAAACAAAGAAAGACACAAGAATATAAAAATGGTATTCTAAACCTATCTTGGGTCATTAATAAAAAATATCAAAAAGGCAATTTTACTTATATTGGTTTTAATCTTAATCCTAATCCTAATACTAACCAGGTTCTGATATAAATTTTAACTAAAATTTCAAAAAATTACTTGAGTACATGGCTTTAGCTATTCCTCTTAAAAAATTAATATTGTTTACTGTTTCTATTTTTGAAGGATATCTAAAGCAAAAGCAACTTATATTTCCTAATAATTTTTTGATTAACTTTAGAGTTAGGGTAGTAATGCCACCGAAATTGATTTTTGAAAAAGGCCTATTTCGTCTTCATTAGAGAAAATTAAAATTTTTTATAAAGAAGAGCAAATAAAATTTATATAGATATATTAATTATAATTTCATCTATTCAAAAAAAGTATCAAATAATTTCGTCTTTCAAGTAAAATAGATCAAAAACAATTTCGTCTTCAAATTTTAATTCGGGTTTTAGAACCCGAAATGCTTTCGTCCTCATGTATAAGTTAGGGTCATCTTATATTAGGATTAGGTTGGGTTTTAAATAGTTATATATAAACAAAATTGCCTTTCCAAAATTTTTATTTAATCTAACTAAGATAGATTTATATATACCAATTCTAATATAAAAAAGGACAATATTAGTGCTCACCCTAACTCTAATTTAGGTTTTTCATTTTTGTTTCTTGTTTTGCTTTACCAATGATCATTAAAATTCTGTAATTTAATTGGCTGTGGTCATGTAAATTTGCCCCTGCTTTAAATGATCCTATTTTTAAATAAATTCAGTAAAATGCAACTATATATTTGTTTTGGCACTATATCATCAGCAAAAAAAATATGCGTAAACCTCCGTAAGTTTTTATGCAGGAGTAAACTTGCAAAAAACTTATGATTAGTTTGGAGTATTATATAGAGGTAATAATTATGAAAGTTTACGCTATAGTAATTTCAGAGTATTACGAAGGTGTAATAATTACGAACTTTACAGCATAGTAAATTCGAAATATAGCAAAAATATTATGAACAACAAACATTGAAAACTTGCGAAAACTGGCGAAAACTGGCGAAAATTAATGGTATATTACGATATTACAATCAATTAATAATAAATTTACATAATCATGCTTTTTGCAAATTTTTTAAATGTTTTATAGATTTTTGCATGTTTTTGCATATTTTTGCATATTTTTACAAGGTTTTGCAATTTAATATAAAGTTTTATATTTTTTATTTATTATGGGTTTTTCTATTCATCTCTGGCCAGAGATATATAACATATATATCTCTGGCCTTTTAGCCAATCAAATAACGAGAAAATCACATGATTAAACTTCATGTATTAATCCCGATCGCTGGTCCAAGGTCGAATGCCATGCCATACCATTACCGGATCTGGATAGATAAGTATTGGCACGATCATTTTTGATAATCAGTTTGTTTTTTTTTCTTTCGCGTTCGCTTTCACGTTCGCTTTCACTTTCTTTGCTTATAAATTTTTTTTTATTTAGATTGCCACCTTTCGTCATTTTGTACAATTGTTGGTGTCGCCTTGGTGTCGTCGTTGGTGTCGCAGTTGGTGTCGTCGTTACTGGTCTTTACTGATTCTTTTTTTTCTTGGAGCATGTTCCCGGGGTTTTGCATCGCCGTTTTTGGTGAATCTTTAGCTTTTTTTTTTCTGCGTTTTGTAATTTATCTTCTTTACTAACCTTTTCTTCTTTTCTTTTATGTGTTCTTGGAGTATGTTCCTGGGGCTTTGCATCGTTCTGGTGAGTCTCCGGTTTCCTTTCCTTGCGTTATGTGATTTCCTTGAACTTCCTGAGGTCTTTCTTTTTCTTCGACTTTTGGAAAACGTTCTTTGGGTCTTGCGTCGTTTATAGAGAGTCTTCGGTTTCCTTATTTGCGTTTTGTGGTTTTTCTTCGATATTTTTCCTGGGGTCTTGTGTCGTTTCTGGTGAGTACCTAGCTTCCCTTTTTTGCGTTTGTAGTTTTCTTCGACTTTCTTGGAGCATATCCCTTCGTTACTTGTGAATTTCTGGCTTCCCTTTTTGTATTTTGTAGTTTTCTTTGTGTTCTCGGGCGTCTTTTCTAGGGAGTTTCCGGTTTCCTTATTTGCGTTTTGTAGCGGCACGTTCCTGGTCTGGCGTTGGTTCTGGTAAGTCTCTGGCTTACGTTTTTTGTTTTTTGAGTTTTTTTTTTTTAATGCACGTTTTTCCTGGGGTCTTGTATCGTTTTTGTAGTTTTTCGTTGCATTCCTGGAGCATGTTCCTGAGGTCTTTGTGTCGTTTCTAATGAGTCTCCGGTTTCTTATTTGCGTTTTGTAGTTTTTTCTTTCGATATTCTTGAAGTATGTTCCTGGGTCTTGTGTCGTTTTTGTGAGTCTCTGGCTTCCCTTTTTTTGTGGTTTGTATATTATTCGGCATTATTGGTGCACATTCCTCGGATCTTGCGTCGTTTCTGGTGAGTTTCTGGTTTCTTTTTTTGTGTTTGTAGGTTTTTGTGTATTTCTTTATTAACCTATTCTTATCAGGTATGATTTCGCCGTTGGAGTCGTCGATCTTGGGGTTATTAGAATCGACGTTGGAATCGGTATGTTTGTTATTTTTTATTTTTTTTTTGTATATTTACTGGTTTTTTTCCTTATATATTCATTAATTTTTCTTCTTCCAAGTGTGAATTTCGCCGTTGGAGTCGTCGATTCTGGAATCTTTATAGTTTCTTAGGGTCGTCGTTGGAATTGGGGTACATTTGTTACTTTATTTTTTTTTTTTTGTATATTACCGGAGGGTTTTTTTTCTTCTATATTCATTAACTTTCTTCAATTTCGCCGTTGGAGTCGTCGATTCTGGAGTCTTTAGAGTTATTATAATCGTCGTTGGAATTCGGGTATGCTTTTTATTTGTTTTTTTTTTGTATCTTACCGGGGTTTTTTTCCTTCTATATTCATTGACTTTACTTCTTCCAGGTGTGAATTTCGCCGTTGGAGTCGTCGATTCTGGAGTCTTTAGAGTTGTCATTAACGGAGTTTTAGATTTTGCGTTGCTTATTACTAACTTTCACTCTTCCAGGTTTGATTTCGTCGAACCGTTTTGTTGGATTAGTTTGGGTTTTGCAATAGTTGCACGATTTTGTAGTTCGTTTCTTACGAGTTTGTAGTTCGTTTCTTTTCACCTGTTTTTTTTTTTTTTTTTTAAATCGTTATAAGTGACGAAAATATGATGTAAATATAATAAAATAAACTCAAAAGAATTAAATAATCGATGATTTTGGGGCATCATTGGTGAAGGGTTGCCATGTAATAATACCTAAAGAAAATTTTTCATATAAAAAAAACTTCAAATATTTTTCTTGTAATTGAATTTGATTGGTCGGTCCGTGGCGAAAATGTCAAGCCCGTAAAGTGAGGTCAGATATCGGATTGCACGAGCCCTTCCGACTAATCGGCGATACAAAAAAACGGGTCACGTGACCTTCGCTTATTTTAATTGGCTAACAGGCCAGAGATATATAGTTTATATATCTCTGGCCAGAGATGAATAGAAAAACCATTTATTATTATTATTATTATACATTATATTTTAATTTAATATATATTTTTAATCAATATTATATATTTTATTATATATTATTATACATTTTTAACGAAAAAATGAAAAAAATGACAAAAAAAAATAAAAACAAGAAAAAACTAAAATCGAAAAAATAATAACAAAAAGCAAAAACGAAAAAAATAATAATATTTTGAACATTTTCACACTTTGTCATATAATACTAGCTCTAAACACTTATTTTCTTATCCTGCAGTTTGCTATTATTTCTTTTCTTCTTTGTTTTAATATAATATTCGCTTATATTTGCTAATATTTGCTCATATTCGCTACTTCCTAAAATAAAAAAAATAACAAAAAAAAATAAAACCAAAAAAAAACAAAAATGAAAAAAATAGTAATATTTTAAACTACTTTCACACTTTGTTGCATAATAATAGCTCTATACACTTATTTTTCTTACCCTGTAGTAGCTATTATTTCTTTTCTTCTTTGTTTAACTATTATACTTGCTTATATTTGTTTATATTTGCAACTTTCTAAAAAGTGCTGGTAAAAAAAAAACAAACAAAAAACAAAAAACAAACCCAAAAAAAAAAACTAAAACAAAAAAAATAAACTATTATATTTGCTTATATTTGCTCATATTCACTTATATTCAATTATATTTGCGACTTCTTGCAAAGTACCAGAAACGTTAGAATTGGTGTTCTTGTAAAGTGTCGGAAAAGTCAAATCATTTTCTTGCAAAGTTTTAAAAGAAGTAAGAGATAAATAAAATAAAATAAAATTAAAAAAATAAGTAAAAAAAAAGAAAACAAACAAAAACAAAAATGTAAGCAAACTAAGTAAAAAAATAAACAAAGCTCCAAATCTCCATTTCCTTAAAGTAAGAGTTCGTGATCTTGCAATTCTGAAATCATCAAAAGTTTTTGCAAAGTGCCAAAATAAAATAAATTAATAAAAATAAAACAAAAAAACAAAAACAAAAACATGAAACGAAAAAATAAATGAAACGAAATCTTGCAAAAACTTGCAAAAACTTGTGTTCTTGAAATTTAGAAATTGCTGGAGTGTGTTCTTGCAAAGTGTCGAAAGTCTGAGTTGGCTTGCGCAAAGTGCCGAAAAGTCATTGGATTTCTTACAAAGTACCAGTGGTAAAGTATAAAAATAAAATAAAAAAATTTAAAAATTAAAAAATAAAAAAAAAAACAAAATAAAACTAAAAAAATGAAACGAAACCAAAAAAAAACAAAAGGAAAACGAAGAAACAATGTAAAATTAATAGAAGATCTAAATTATAAACAAAAAAAAATAAACAAAGATCTAATCTGATTTTGTAGTACAATTATTAAAAATCATCGAAACATTTCAAAAATATCAGTAAACGCATCATTGATATGATCCAGGTTGCAGATCATTCTAAAATATTTCGAAAGTATTCGAAATATTAAAAAAAAAAGAAAGAGAAAAAAAAAAGAGAGAGAAAAAAAAAGAGAGAAAAAAAAAAAGAGAAAGGGAAGTAAAAGAGAGGGGTGTAAAAATAGGCTAAAACAGCTTTTTTTTTAAATTTTTTTTTTATATTGTAGTATATATTTTTATAATCTAGAATACATTACGGATTAGATGAGTATAGGAAATTTTTAAAAATGTTTTTCGTTTTTTTTTTTTTAAAAATATTTTAAAATAATTCGAAATATTCAAAAATATTAGCTAAACATTGATTCATTTTGAAATAATTCGGAAATTAGTGTAAAATGGGTTTTTTATTTTTTTTATGCACTGTAAGAAAATTGTAAATTTATGTAAAAATTTTATGTAAGTTACAATTTTCTTACATACCATAAAAAAATTGTAAATTTATGTAAAAATTTTATATAAATTTACAATTTTTTTTATTTTTTTATACACCATAAGAAAATCATAACTTTACGGAAAATTTTTATATAAATTTACAATTTTCTTACACATTGTAAGACTTACGTAATTTTACATTAAATATTACGTAAGTTTACGATTTTCTTACATACTGTAAAACTTGTACAAGTTTACACATATATATTTTTGCTGATGATGTTACTATCCTATATGACAAAACTAGTGGAAGGTCATCTGTTCCAGTAAGTTTGTATTTTCCGAGTCAAGAAATTGTTTAGTACAATTGATGTTGTGGTGGTTTAGCATTTCTTTTAGATAAGTACATCTAGGGTATGTGAGGAGAAGTTAGTTGATAAAGGTTCCAAGAAGTTCTGTGAGTACAGGCCAGGTGTTCAGTAGTCGTGCAAATTTTATTTTTAATTTGTGAGTTGCTATGATTGTTTGTTCGGTATGAGTGAGGTATTCTATTTGGAGAAAAGCTGATTATTATTCTTTAGGACCACAAACATCTCTGATATATGTCATATTTTTTTTTTAGCAAATTGATTCAAATTTGATCTAAGGTTCAAATTTAAATTTTAGCAAATTGANTGATATATGTCATATTTTTTTTTTAGCAAATTGATTCAAATTTGATCTAAGGTTCAAATTTAAATTTTAGCAAATTGAAGTTAATTTTAAAAAGGGTTATAATTGAATATTTTGGTGAATTACTAAGATTTTACACATTATATTTTATTTTAGCAATTTACCCACATTTTGCAAGAATTATTATAACAAGTTAAGTTATGCTATGATGATCGATTCAGATATAACAAGTTATTAATAGCTATACAGAGCAAAATTATAATCAATTATAATTAAAAATAAGTAAAAATAGTTGTAGCATGTAATCAGGCTTTAGTATCAATAGCAACTTGTATATGGGATTTTTGCCTTGAAAATGACCTTACGGACCTATGTAGATCTTATAGATAAAAATTAAAGTTTCTAGCCTCCAATTCAAATAACCTTTTTTTATTTTGTAAAACTCACTAAGCTCTACAAAATAAAAAAAAGTTTATTTGAATTGGATTACTAGGTGGCTAGAAACTTTAATTTTTATCCATAAGATCTACTTAGTCCTGTAAGACAAAGACCCCATATATATTATGATCATTGATCATGAATGTATATTGATAAACAAATAATTATATAATGCAATTGCACGGAGTTATCATTAAGCAAATTAGTTAGTAATTAATATAATAATTGTAGTAATTATTATGTAGTTAGTATCTTCTCTAAAATTTTTCAAGAAATATAAAATTAAATATAAGGGAGATGGGAGTATTGTGGACAGGTTAAATTTTCTACTAATTAGTGATGCCACCGAAATTGATTTTTGAAAAAGGCCTATTTCGTCTTCATTAGAGAAAATTAAAAATTTTTATAAGGAAGAGCAAATAAAATTTATATAGATATGTTCCTTATAATTTCGTCTATTCAAAAAAAGTATCAAATAATTTCGTCTTTCAAGTAAAATAGGTCAAAAACGATTTCGTCTTCAAATTTTAATTTCGGGTTTTAGAACCCGAAATGCTTTCGTCCTCATGTATACTACTAATAAAACTTTTTAATAATCAAATAGATTTTTATACAATTTTTATTATTTGAATTATGCTTAATAAAGAATAAATTACTGTAAAAAAATCTTTACATCATATATAGTTTTAGATATAAATAATTAGTACACAAAATAGAACATAAAAACTAAATTTTAGAGAAAAAGAGGGTATTGTGGACACAGTGAATAATTTTTGATCTACTGGCCCGTTTTGGATGATTTTACTACCAAAATAACCATCTTAATGAGACGATTCTAACAAGCACAAAATCGTTAAAATCCAATTACAGGATCCCAAAATAATTAAAGGTTTATTATACAAAAAATTGCAGATTTACTAATTATATATAAAAACTTATATTTGTATAAATAATATCTTGTGATCTAGTGATCAGAATTGGATGTTTTTATACCATTCGATTCATCTCTTTGAGCTGATTCGAATGGTATAAAAATCATCCAATTCTGATCACTAGATTGTAAGATATTGGTCCTGTCCACAATACCTCCACCTTCCTTACTACATAATGTATTTTAATATGCTGAATAAGTTTTTTAGAGTACAAAGTTAGAATCAATTTGTAAAATTTTGAAAATTATAATATTTTTAAAAATTTTTTTATTTGAATTCTATGGATTTGTAAAATTAAAATAAAAAAATTTTTATCAAATTTGGTCAAGAACTTATAGAGATATCTTCGATGAAAGTTCTGTAAACAATTTCAATGCAGTTTCTTTGTAATATGTTTTTTTGCTTTTTAAAATAACCCATTGTTCGGTGATGATTTACAAAAAATTTTACTATGCTAATTAAAAAAAATTTTATAACAAGACTTGTAGTGCATAATATTGACTAATAGAATCTCAAATTTCATGAAAATATTGAAAACTCGTGAAGATATTAATGTTTTTGTAAATTTGGATGCATATGTTTTCGCAAGTTTTTTCTTAAACTTCAAATGCTTCCAGAAGTACTTTCTTAAAATGAAACTTCCAAAACGTAACTTAGTAAGTTGATAAAATAGGTATTCGAGAGTCTTCAATTAAGGGTAAAGGGTACGTAGATCATTTTTATATAGTTTTTATATGGTATTTTGAAATTTTTATATAAAATTGACATATGCTACTAATAAACTTTTTTTAAATTACAACTAATTTTTATTATAATTTTACAAAATATAAATAAAACAATTTATCTATTATAGTAAAATTTTGAACTATTATTATATTTTTAAAAAAATACTTTGTATATATCATAAAGTTTTTCTGGGTTGGCCAAAAATTTTCTGGGTTGCACAAAATTGCTAATGCTGATTGGTCAATTTACGTAAATTTATAAATTAGTTTTATTACTAAATTTTAATACCCAATCTTTAAAATTTCATATTTTACTGAGTTTTTAACCAATTTTAATAATTTTACTATCATTAGAATCAGAAAAACCTGCTCTACAAACTTGGCTTAAAATTTTTTTTTTTTTTTTTTTAAATGTTAAAGGTGAGACTTTGCTTTTATCTTTATTAAATTTAA